>VWPU01006666.1:0-275388 GCA_013398955.1 Callaeas wilsoni
CTGTCCAAACCGAGACACCAGGTATTTGATGGGTTAGCATTAGTGAAAAAGAAAAAAATCATGCAAAATTTGTCTAATATATTTACCCTCCAAAAAGTTCTGGTTAACTATAGCATAATAGGTCACAATGCCTGCTATCAAAACACTCCCACAGACATCAGAAAAAAATTTTTGTTTACGTTCTTGAGAAACATTTAAGAAATCTATACAATGAAAAATCTATTACATAAAGTAGAAGCAGATCAGGAGAGTGGAACAACATAAAAAATAAAACGGATTCCTCAATAGAGATGAAGCAATAATGGATAGTACAGAAACAAACTTTGGGAAAAGAAGAAGAAATAGAAAATCAGAAATATTTTAATTCTAGAACAGGAAAAAAGCAGCAGGAGCATCTGGTATGATCAAAATAAAATCAACTAGAAGTGACATATGTTTTATGATCCTGGATTGCACTGGATAAGTTCATATGAAATGTTTTCCTTTATGATTGACCAGATACTTTGCCCTATATTGCTTTTGCATTCTTTCCTACTGAAACTTTTCCTTTCCCATTTGTGGGCTTGGATGGTTGAGTATTTCACATAATTAGTAAGTGTTGTCAAGCCAGAGCAAAGCAGTGCAGTAGCTGGCTGACTGCCCAGGAGTAGAAACAGAATAGTAAAATCTTGCAAACAGGACATGAAGAGAAGTTAAACAAGAGACAAATCCTCTATTTTTGGCACATACTCAACTTGGCAAACTGGGAAATTACAGATGGAAAGTGAAAAAAGAAAAGAAAGTTATGAAAAAATAAAAGTAAGATATACAATTGGATAATTTTGCAAAACTCATCATTCCATCAATCTTTGGATAGCAGATATAGCATATGACATAGAACATACTAAAGAAAATGAATCCTTTCAAACTGGAAATTCCTGAGATAAGTAAGCCAAACAGATCAGGGAAGACATTACCAGTTACATTCATACTAATTCAACCTATTCAAGAGAAACAGGAGTCAATTTGATTCTACATTGATGGAGCAGCAAAAGAAGAAACAGAGGTATGCCAGCTGAAAGGGATAGGTGTACAAACCTTTTTTAATAAATTATGAAAAGAAAATAAAGATTTGGAATTTGATTTAGCTTTTTGTTTTATTTTTTTTTTTTAACATGGACATCAGTATAGAGATTGACATTCAAAATAATATTAAAAATTTTAGGGGAAAAAAGTCTCATTTTGTCTATTTTTGTTGCCTCTTTGTTTTTCTCCCTCTTCTGTAAGGTTGTAAACTTTTTCTTTCACTTACTTCTGATAAGAAACTACATTATAGGTCTAGAACTTTCTTCTGATTTATCCCCAGATGCAACCAAGCCTCGCCAGCAGGCTAGGGGAGACAACTTGGATAAAATCGAGAAAATTATTGGGTAGAGATAAAGAAAGTTAAATAGATAAAGCCAAAATCGTGCACATAAGCAGTGCAAGGAATTAATTCCCCACTTCCCATGGGCAGTCAGGTGTTCAGCAGTCTCCGGGAAAGCAGCGCTGCATGACATGTAATTGTGACTTGGGAAGACTAACACCATCACTCCAAACATCCTCCCCTTCCTCCTTTTTCCTCCGTTGTATATGCTGAGCATGATGTCATATGATATGGAATATCCCTTTGGTCAGTTGGGGTCAGCTGTCCCAGCTGTGTCCCCTCCCAAATTCTTGTGCACCCCCAGCCTCCTTAAGGGGGAGAGGTGAGAGGCAGAATTCTTGACTCTGTGTAAGCACTGCCCGGCAATAGCTAAAGCATCGCTGGGTTATTAACACTATTTTCACCATAAACCTAAAACATGGCCCCATACTAGCCACTGTGAAGAAAATGATCTCTGCCACAGTAAAAACCCAACAGGAGTTTATTTTGCAGATCACAGAATTATAGAATAGTTAGGGTTGGAAGGGACCTCTGGAGATCATACTTAAAACTTTAAGGGTCTTGCTCTTGCTCTATTTTATCTGACTATCTAGAAATCTAGGGATAAACATAAAATGTAACAGCTCTGGAAGGTGTTTTCTTAATGCAAAGAAAGTGTAGGAGGAAAGTACATTTTAGTAGCCTAATTTATACATTCCAAACATAGGAGTATATCAGAGGTAAGAGCCAATGTGTTGACAATAAAGTGTTCCTAGTGCATAACCTGTGATGCCACTGTGAATGTCACCAATAAAGTTTTAATAGCTGAAAGAAATAGGTCAAGGAAATTTGCAATTTGCTGTACAGGACATGTACAATATGGGAACTTTTTCTTATTTTCTCCCCAAGTTTTTAACTTTCCAATAAAGATATCATACAAAAGTCACATGTACACAAAAGTCACATGTACCTGACCCAATGATACTACACATTTATGTTAGGCTATTCAGGCTGGGTCTGCATGCAGGTGACTTACATAAATACACTTGATGTTTACTAGATAAACTTACCCATGTGATATATTTTAAAAGATTAAAAATTTTAAAAATTAGCAAACTAAAAACCAATATCTCTATAAATGACTGATCACCAGTGAATGCATATGGTCCATATGTGTGACCTTTTCTGTGTTTGCTTGTGATGCAAATGATCTCTGTGTCAGTACTCTGTCTTAATAATCTCAAAGATTTTTGGTATCTACTTTTATATGTATACAGATTACATCAGGCTGTAACACAAATACTTATATGAATAAACTCATTTGATTCAGAAGTTATCCAAAACACCTAACAATTTATTGAAAAACTCCATCTGTGTCTGAAATTTGTGATTGAATTAAATCATGCATATTGTAACTTTACAGCCTCCCTTGCTGTGAGATGTATATTATCTGATTAGACAAACAACAAGCCAATATAGCATGAGAAGGGCGACTCATATTGTTCCCTAAATTGCTTAATAGCTACTATAAAAATAGAAATATAGAAAATAGTTCTTCTTTTTTATCTGCTTTTTTTGTTTGTTTGTTTGTTTTTTTAATTAAAAAAATCCAAGATCACCAGCAACTTCAGAGAAAGGCATTTCTGAAACACTTGCAGAATCTTGGCATATGTTTTGATTCTACTCTGTCTGGTTACATTAGACTGTGTAATAGGGTGAAGGTTTTACCTACTATCACACTCAGGAGATTAAGCACAATATGGTCCTTCCATATGGTATTTGTGCCTAAAAACCAATGAGATTAGAATGCCTATGCTGAACACCACTCCATATGTTCATCAGAATAGACCATAGGTCTTGATAGAACTAGGGATTTTTTAAAGATTTAAATTAATATCTTTAACAGTGCCTCAGAAACATCTCAAGCACTGCCAATAATTATTGTGTTTCATCCACTCCCTCTTCACAATTATGCTATTATGTGTTATGCTAATGGCTATTTTGTTTGTTTCCAGTAAGGATTTTCCTTTGCTAAATTAACATAATTATTTCACTTCTATACTGAAAAATTTATACTGTATTTAGGAAAAATATCTGGTTTGCACTTAAACATACCGTACACTTAAAGCAGAAAAAAAAAAAATTAAGTCAACAGTTCACACTGGGTTTTTTGCTAGGTATTTCAGTGATTAGTAAGTTGAATCTTTGCAGACACATCTAATTTCCTGCCTAATATTTTTCACATTTAATCTTGATACTGAAGTCACATGAAAACATCGACTTTATCCCTATAATTTCTGGAATTAGAGAACAAAGAAATCACAGGTTTTGGAAAGCGTGTGTACAACCCTAGTAGTAATATCCACAATTCTTCCATATAGGAAAATTCCTTCTCATCCTCACAGCCTTGAGTAACTAGCGGATCCTTGAATGTGAAAATTATTTTCTTAGCATTTTTGATTGTCCAGTAATTTAAGAAAAAAACCTCAACAAACTCCTCTCTTTTCTTCTGTGTTAGACGAAACACAGATTTTTTTTCCTTTCCAACTGGGCTTGGGGCAAAACCATACCCTGAAGGCAAGGAGGCTGAAAATGAAGATAGAAAAATAACAGTCAAAGAAGATAGTCATATACTTTGCTCAAGAAAGATAATCTTCACAGATCTTTATCTTTGAATAGCTTATATAAGGCTTTAACTTAAAGCAAGTTGTATCATTATCTTTTCCAAGAGTTTGGGGTTTTGTTTTTGGTGTTTTTTTGGTTTTTTGGGGTTTTTTTTGTTTTTTTTTTCTTTTGGGAAGGAAGTCTGTTTTCTTGTTGATCATCATTATTTATTGTTCATTTCTCCTAGTTGGTCTTTTTCTGACTAGATATTGGCTATCTATTGGATAGCATATCTCTTCCACTATGTCTTATTCACCAAGTTTATTTAGGATACAGTTGGTTAATATTCTATCATCTCATTTAACAAGGACCATAAACCTAAAAGAACACAAGAAGCCAATGCTATTATTAATGATGACTATCACTCAAAATGCCTTTAGGTGTTTTAAATAAGATATTTAATGGTTCCTTGACAGAAAAAAAATTCTAATATTTAATTTGGCTTCTGGTTTTCCGAATTACTATATTGCAGAGGGAAATATCTCCATTCCACTGGCTTAAGGTATTTTTACTTCATACTACAATTCTTACCTAAAAAGGGATTATTTTACACATCATTGAAATCTTTATAACAGCCTAAACAGACTTCTTTTCAATGCTGCTTGCAGCTATCATTTAGGAGTAATAATAGAGTGGGTTTAAAAGAGAATATCCCATCAGACGGTATCTATCTAGTAATTTTCCTTCTCTCTCTTGTATCTTAAGAAGGATTTGCTATTTTCAATTGACTGTTTCAACTATGAGAATTCAAACTTAAATTTCTTTTATTCACTGTAGCCTGATGACAGAAAATTGGAGTTATTCATGTCCAGCAACATGGTCATTTTATGATATTTTTCTAGCTCTGATGTGTTTTTAATAGCGATATCAGTACAAAGAGATTGAAAGTAACACAAAATAACAGGGCAGTGCAAGCCAAATGCAAAATCAATATAACAGAGTCTCACAGAGTATTTAAATAGAAGACAGTTCTCTGTGTAAATAAAACAAACAAACAAGCAAACTATTGTGACTTCATTTTTGCACAACTTTTTGGTTAGTCTATTTTTTAAGAAAGATAAAGTATGTCTGGTACTGCTGTAGCAGTAGCAGTACTGATCAAATTATGGCAACTGCCTTCTTTGAGACCATTTCTGCTACTGTAATGGGATAACCCAGATTAATTAGTGTTATTTATTGCAGTCAAGTTATACCTAAGTTCACACTGATCAAAGTGTAACCATACCTTTTGGAGCAGGAAAAAAGTGTCACACAGGTACCACATTTAAAAACTGTGTTCATACTTTGTTAATCACCTCAGTAAGTCAGAAATTCCACCATTTACTTACAAAATACATTTAGAACTTGCAGGTAGAAATAAATCAGTAAAAAAAAGTAGTAAATATCTAAAGAAAAATTTTATAATTTGGGCTCAAACTATGTCACTATTTTGTGGTGTAATTATCATATTTTTGCCACATATTAGGGAGCTGGGCATTGGAATTATATCAGCTAAACTTAACAACCTGATTTTTTTCCTGATGTGTGGAATAATTTTGCCTCCTACCTTGGTTTACAAACAAGAACTGTGGAAATTATATTTCAGGCTTTTAGGACTGATTCACAGATTCAGAATCACAATTAAGATCTAAGGATTAATATTTTGCTTTACTTCAGCAAAGTATTTAATCATTATTTTAGTTTTCAGAGGCTTTTTTGAGATCTCACTGTCTCATCCTGTGTATGATTTTAAGCATGTTATCTTCAAAAATATAAATAAAAATAGAAAATTAGAAAGACTTGTAAAATAAGGTTTAGGACCTGCTTTTGATCCTAACAGGAAGAATTTTGGGGTTTAGCTGCATCTGAACTGTTAAAACTATTTCACCCCTTATGTAAATTATATACCAAAATAAAGTATGAGGGTTGTGGTGCAGAGAAGTTCCAGCAATTTAAAAGATAAATTTGGATGTTATATACACAGAACGACCTTTACTGTTACTTTATGCAAAGAGCCTGTCAGCAGTTCAAGAGCTCAAATGCTTCCATAAACACTGTAAAATCTGAGTTTGTTAAGGAAATGGGGTCAGCAAAACGATTATAAAGAAAATTATCTTAGAAAAACCTTCCTAGCTGGAAGATAACTAGTCAATCTTGTACATATAGACTTTTATAAAATAAAAAATGTTTTCGCTCATCTGATGTGTTTAAGACTAGTGACATATGTTTAGAACATGCAGTATTTGGATTAACATAAGTATCATGTCCAGAGTACATCTTCCTGACTAAAGAGCATGAACAAATCTACTGGTTGCATCCACCAGCTTTTAAGACTGTTCGTACCAAGTGTACATTCATAATTTGCCCTCAGAATCTCTTCTAGCTGTAGGTATTGGCAACTGAATGCTCGCAGGTAGATCCCCTTTGTCTATCCTTGACAACATACACACCTACATACCAAACATATAAACAGAGGAGAAGTCTGGATTGGCATGCACCAGGACTCTGTTTCTTGTTGGTATAGAAAGCATTTTCTAATGGAATCATACAAAAATAAGGTTGCAGGGGGACTCTGAAGTCATGTAGTCCTGCTCCTGCTCAGAGGATGGCAAACTTCGAAGATAAGTTGACCTGCTAAGTGGTTTGTCCAGTTGAATTGTGGCTGTCTCTAAGGTCAGGGATTGCACATCTGTTCAACCTGCAACAGTACTTAACCACTCTCATTGAAAACTTCTTTTTTCCCCTCGTGCTTGAACCAGTGACTGTAGCTTTTTGTCCTTCCTCTGAGCCTCTCTGAAAGGACACTGAATCTGTGTGCTATAGTACTGCTTTAGGAAGTGTAAAACCACAATTAAGATTAACCTTTGCCTTCCCTACTCCAGCCCAGATAACCCATTAAAATTAGCCTCTCTTCATCTTATGTCCTCCATGACTCCATCTTCTCCATGATTTACCTCAGTATTTTGACGTATCATTCCTATTTTTCTCTGTTCGTGAAGTACCAGTTGGAAGGTTTCTGAATGCTTCCTTTTTATGCAATCAGATTCAAAACAGCAGTGAAAAAGGACTCTCAGGTTATGCGTACAATCCAGAGGGAGTCATTCCCTCACCCACCCACATACCCCTCTCCCCACCACTGCATGCATGCCCAGACACACACAAACATGAACAAATCCATTGGCTTGGTTCCAGTTCTTTTCATGGAGTATCACACACATAAACTTGACAATTTGTGATCCAGACTGTTTTGGCGTGGGGGGAGGAGGGAATATTCATCTGTTTATGCATCCATTTTTCTCTGACAGAGAATGAAGACTAATTTATTCTCAAGTGAAAGTCAGTATTTAGATCAATTTGCAGCAGTTACTCTCTTTTCTGTGCCAGATTTATTGAGATAATATATTTCAATATTTAAAGTAGGTAACACTTTGCATCATCTATTTAGTTTGACATATTTATTTGTTGATGTAACTTCTGTATAAAAATATGTAGTTACGAAAGGTTACATTGTTGCTGTTGTAGGATCTGCTGAGATGGTATGAAGCATATTTCACACTCAGTGCTCAATTAAAAAAAAAAAAAAAGAAAAAAAGGTTTAAATAGTAACTACTTATTCCATGACTGGAGATCTAGTGATTTTTCTATTGAGGAATGTTGTCTTGTTGATCAAAGAGTTAACTTTCAATCTTGTATATATAAAATATAAAGTAAGATTGCAAGGAGAAAACAAAAATAAGATTTAAACACCTTTCTGCCTATTCCATAAAAGCTTTGTTTTCCAGTTTGAGGGTCCAAAACCCAAAAGTTTAGATTTAATCCGTCCCTTCTGGGGCAGAAGAGAAGCCAGGTCCTTTCTGGGCTGCTATACATGGTACTATAGCCAGCATTTGCCAAAATCTAAAAAGGTCTCCTATCATGAAAAGTTCTCATCAGAAAGCCTTGGAAACCTTACATCTATGGGTACTTTCTGTTTTCATCATAGTTTTAAATTAATTAGTGAGACAACTTCAAAAGCTTTAATCTAGGCTATGGTATTAAGAAACATGCATTAGACATTTCCTGTTTGCATTGCTATGTTGCTTGTTTAAAGAGTTCTTTTACTTTCATCGAAGGCTGTCGAGGACCTTAATGTACAATATTGACAGAGTAATAAAAATAGCAAATTATGTTTCTGACTGTGTGCCAACTTCATTAAATTTTCAGCCATATCAAAAACAATATGGAGGACAAACAGCCTTATTCAAGTTTAAACAGGATTGCAACTGAAATGTAATGAGGAATAACTGGCATATTCTTTTCGCTAAATAACTTCCCCCCCACACATTCCTTCCTGTGGCACATTAATATTCTGCACTTCCCTTTCCTGCATGCATGCTAAAATCATGATGGGCAACTTCCTATAAGGTTTGTTTTCCCTAAATGTTTCCATTTCTGAAATAAAGATTGCATTTTTCCTCTCAGTTATAGTATTACAAGATCATATGCTTTGGGGTATCAAACATTAATACCCTAGAGTTTTTAATATTGAACTTATTGTACATGGCAAAAAGCAACCACATGTATGACTTATTGCATCTACAGAACATTTTGAAAATATGAGAGCAACTAAAAAACCCCAAAACTCTAAAAAACTTTCAAATGGCACAGCTTAATGTGGAATCATGTATCAGACCAGGATAAATTTTAGAGACAATGTTTAGATTTCATTAGAGATTTAAACTGAGAGTTTCCTACACTGATGATGGCAAATATTAAATGAGAAAAACAAAAGCATGCTCAATAGCTATGAAATGCAAGAAAAATTCTACTGTGGCATTAAAACTTCACCTATAACCTTCAAAATACTGAGTGGACGACTGCCTAAATCATCCAGGAGATAATGCAAAGGAAAACATGAATCCTTTAGGCTTGATTGCCTGAATCATATGAAGCTATTTTACTGTTTATGGATTTGTTACTCTTTATGGATTCGACAGCCTCATATTCCCTCGACTGCACTTAATCTCTCTTCCAAAAATTTAGTAATTTCATTCTTTCAGAACAATGTTTCCTACTCTTGAAACTAATCACATAGAGTTTTGGACACCTTGTTGAAACTCTTTAAGGGGCTTCAAAATTTTCAAAGAAAGCTTATGGAAATCAGCCATTCTTGACAAAGAGATGAGAATACTCAGACCTTGGCTCTCGGATGTCCCAGCTTTCATTTTATTACATTCATCCAATAGAGAACCTGTGCAGTTATAGAGTAAAAGCATTCCACTAGAAGTTGCTTTCCAAACCCAGCTTGACTGCACACTTATAGTGTCAAAGGTGGGAGAGGGGACCATTAAGGGGTTTTGCTGGAATTTTTTAATTGTTTAGGAAATTTAAGATATACATAATGTCTCAATTCTGATAGAGGTAAAGCATAAGGAAAACATTCAACTGATTGAAGATTTCCAGAAAAAATTTATGAGTATATCTTTCTCACATCAGGGTTTGCTTTTTGAGTGTCACAGGTTCAAATTTTCAATCACACAGACTGGGATATTGTGCAATAATCTTTTTTTTTTTTTTTTTAAATGTAAGAGATTACATTTTCTTAAATCTTATCTTGACAGGGAATTGAAAAATGCTTAATGATGGTACTCAGATTCAAGGGCTTGCATTAACTTCTACATTCTAGAATTATATGCAGTATATTTTCCTGCTATATTTTGTAAAACCTTGGCTACTGAGAATTATGTGGCAGCTAGGGTTTTAAGTAGACTTGTGCATTTAAACCTTCCCATCAACCAACTGTTCTTTATAGACAGTCCCTTCTCATTTAGGTTATTATGTTTTGTTTAACGCTAATTTCTGTAATTGCATTGCAGTAGCAGATTCAAAAATGCTTTTGTGTTTAAATTATATTAAATTATATTTTAAGGCATGAAAACTATTTTTTTTCCTATCAAAATGGTTCATCTTTTTTTTCCTAACTGGAAAGAAAAGTGAGTGAAAAGAACAAGTAAATTGGCTCATTAAAAGATGGTTTGTCTCCCACATCTAGGGGAGGAGACACAAAAAGCATGCAGACACTATGAGGAGAATCAACCAGAAAGATTTAAGAAAGCTGTCTGCATGACATGAAAAGATCCAGAGGTGAATGAGTGCAGAGGTGTGAGAAAGATCAGGACTGTGCAGAGCTTCAAAGCTGAAAGAGAGATTAAATTTCATGCATAAAGCAGACAGATGCCAAGTTACTACAATGTTAGTCATAAGGTTTAAAACTATGGAGAACAAGACAACCTTCTACATCTGAAATGATAAAACTGAACAGCAGACAGAAGACTTCCCTGTGATTGAGATAGGAATGGTCCTATCTTTAGGGGTGGGAAAGAAAGCTACGCAAATATGTAAGGCCAAAAGAAATCTGTGTAAGCCAAAATATTACACAGTCAGATGAAATACCAGGAGTTGTGCATGACTGTTAAAAGAGAATGACAGAATGTAGATCCAGAATTCAGTGGGGAAAAGATAAATGAAAATTTACCACGGCTTGAAAATTCAGGTAGGGACTTTATTTGTGTACAGTATTCTCTAGCTGACTTTGGTCATTAAATTAATTCTGGGGAAAAATGTTTTTTTCAAATTCTCAAAAAATTCAGACTTTTGAAAAAGAATTTCACGACTCTCATACCAGCCTCATCTGACTCTCTCTGGTTTACATTTATTATAATTTCTACTGCACCACTCCAGCACCTTTTTTTTAGAGAAAAGAGAGCAAGTTTTGTGGACTTGTGCACTACTTACATGTTGTCTTTCTCTTTAGAAAATACATTGCAGTAATGAAGTCTTTAGGCTTATTACCAAATGGAGAAAATTTTGTAATACATGAAGCCTAGTGGGAAGAGAGAACTAACAAAAAGCAAAATGGGCATGGGCTACTACCACTTGAAATGAATATTCTCATAAGAAAAGTTCTGAAGAACAGGAAGCATTGGAAGCTCTGGTGAAATCTACAAGGCAGAAGAATATTTTTTCTCAGGACTAGTTACAGGTAAACAATAGGAAAAATAACTTCATTTTAACAAGTGTCATAGAACCAAATAAATTGAAATTAAATATACTAGGGAGAGAAGAAAGAATTTGATATGAACTATATAAACAAAATGGTGCTACTAATAGTGAAATTTTGAGAGGAATTATAGGCTACAAAGAGCAAATACATGCTATGGATGAAAAACCAAAATTTTGCCCTGTAGAGTTTCTGGCTGAGGTAGAGTTAACTTTCTTTTAGCAGTCTGTACGGTGCTGTGTTTTAATTTGTGACTAAAACTGTTGATAACACGCTGATGTTTTAGATATTGCTGAAAAGTGCTGGCACAGCATCAAGACCTACTTTGTTTCTCACTTTGTACCCCCAGTTAGTAGTCCAGGTAGGAGATGGGAGATAAGACAAATGGGACAAATTAACCAAAGGGCTCTTCCATGCCATATAATGTGATTTTCAGCAACAAAACCTAGGGTATAGTTTTTCCAAAGCAGTCACTGCTGAGGACTATTTGGGTGCTTTTTTGCTAGTAGTAGGTGGTGAGCATTGCCTTTGCGTTGTTTGTTTGTTGTGCTTCTTTCCCCCTTTTCTTCATGTATCAAATGATCTTTATCGTGATCAACGAGTTTTTATGTTTTCTGCCTTTTGTTCTTCTTATTTTCTCCCCCATCCTGCGACAGGGCAGGGAGCAAGCAACTGGCTGGTGGGTGCTTAGTTGCCATACGGAGTCAACCCACTGTATTCCAATAGAGGCTGAATAAATCTTACATAGAGAGATGCAATACAGAGACCAAATACAGAAAAAAAGGCTTTGTTCTATAGGACAATGAACAACTCTTATTTATTATTGATTAGTACCTTGTGTACACTGGCAATATGCAAACACAATACATACATTCAGAGTCCTTCATTTTACATAAAAGTCTGATGAGATAATCATAGAATCACAGAATACATAAGGTTGGAAGTGACCATGGGATGTCATCTCATCTAACCTCCCTGCTCAAGCAGGGGCTCCTAAAACATGTTACTCAGGATAGTCTTTGGGCAACTTTTGAATAACTAGAGAAGGAGACTCCATAGCCTCTTTGGGCAATCTGTTCTGTAATGTCTAACTTAAAAAAAAAAAAAATTAAAATTGTTTTAAAGCATTGTGGTCCTATATATATACTAACCCATATTTGGACCATTTATGACTCCGTTTACTTTTTGATTCCTTTAATATCCTTCAGTTCAGGAGTAGTCCTGGGAGAAATTTATACCTTTCTTGACATCTGTGGGCACTATTACAAGCCTTTCTGGTGAAAACTCCATCTTTTTCAACCAGATCATTTAATTGACTACAAAATGAATGGGCCTCATCTTTTCAGTCAAAGGATACATGGGAATTGTGTGACATGTTATTGCTATTTATCAAGACATTGGTGCAAATCCCTCTGGAGAATTCCACAGATTTTCTCTGCTAGGGAAAATGGAATCCAAAGTAGAGCAGCTTCAGAGAGGGAGGACCAGTGAAGTGGAGACTGGTTTATCAGCAACTCCAGCCTTGTAGGAGACAATGCACCAGGTTAGCTGAAAAGACCCTTGTCTTTACAGTTGTTCTTGCAGGATATAAAAGACATGTTCATATGGTGGGCATATTTCAGCGAGGTTTAGATTGCAAAGGAATGCAGATATTGCAGCAGAAACCTTGATGCAAGATGCAGTCTTCAGGGAGCTGAAAGAGCACATGACCAACCACCTCCCTTTGGTTTTAAGTTCTGTAGTGTCTGTGATGTAAACATGGAGTATGGCTTAGCCCAAAATCCACTCTGAACAGTAGATGACAAGTTTCTCTGGAAAATAATAGACAATGAAAATTCTATTGCAACAAATGCATTTAAATGGATTAAGAATAGAGTCAAGGAATAAATAAAAGGCCCTATTCTTCAGTAAAAGAGGATTTTAGAACTGCTTCATAATGAAAATCTTTGAGGATAAAAGAAGCTATTTAGTTTTAAGAATTTGATGTTTAGTAGAAGTATCTTGTAAGAGACAAGAATGGATTGCCATGCAATAATAAACTGCATTACCCAAGAGGTCCTTTGCACTCCTAGATATTTCAGACATAATTACTTTCCAAGTAACTAGACATTATTAAAATGCATTGCAATGGAAGTTCACATATACATACAGTTTAAGACTTAACCTAGACATTTATCATGTAAATTTTACAAACATTTTGTTTGCTTAGGTAATATTGAGATTTTTCAGAAGTTCTGAAATTAATTTTATCCCAGAGCATGCTGTTAAGAAATGTAAGTAACTGTTATCTAAATATTAGTCATAATATTGCACAAGAAGCTGCATCATCTATTTCATGATTACGTCTCTACTTTGTTAAGATGCTCTCTGGATTTTTCAGCCAAGTCATAATTTTTGCCAGAGATGAATGACTTGGACTAAGGTTTTATTTTTGTATTCTCAAATTATTAAGAGACATCACTCATTAACTCCTGGAAATGATAGGCATATAACAATGAGTATGTACCTAATCACTTGGTTGCATAGGCTTGCCATGAAAACATTGCTGAAGTGATTGGTGAATTGATTTGCCATTTACTATGGGTTTTCAGTAAACATTTCATTGATTTGTTATGTAGCACTGACCCATGAAAGGCTATGAGCTTTTGTCCTGAATTTTTATCTCTGATTTTTTTTCTCATCATTTTAGAATTCCTAAACAGAAGCATGCCTCATCAAATATAAAGACCAGTGTTGTCAAAGTCATCTCAATAAAGGCAGATAAGCAATGTTGTAGACAGGTTTTGAGTATGTAGCTCTGGTAAATTTGCATTCAAATGACCAGCTATACCACTAATTTGAAGCTCTTGCTCCTACAATTCTGAAAAGCCAGAGCATGAACATCACAGTGCTTTTGTGAGGTCAGGAAGTACTGCCTTAGAAAGGGTAAACTGAGACACAGCATTTTAATGTATTTCTCTGTGTTCTTTGTATATGTGACAGAAAGCAGTAAAGTGTGATGATTAATTCTTGAAAAACCTATTCCATAGTGGTTAATGCCAAAAAGGGATCATTGGGTCTACACTGATGTCTTATGTATCAGAAAACACTACATTTTACTCAGCTATGTTCATGCTGGACTTTGTGATTTGTTTTAGAATATTTCCTTGTTCAAAAAACCAATTGCCACAGGAAGAAGCAAGAGACAGTGAAACTGCACCCATGCTAACAAATTAAACTGTTTCTGAGCACCAGCACAGAAGTGTTGTTGCCTGCCCTTGTCCAACTGTTAGAGTGGCTTGAAGCTCAGGTTTTTCTCCAGGATATTTAGCAATCTCTTACACAATTCCCAGATATTACCTGGGAGTTTCCACGGCTAGGAATCATCCTCAGGAGGCAATTTGCCTTTGGCCACTCTTTACTGGTGAAGTGTGTTCAACAGTGTGGATCTGGATCAGTCTCTGTGTTGGAGGCTGGTCAGAGGCATATTTGGTTTCCCGAAGTACACATAACCTCCTCCATGCTGCCTGGCTGCAAGGAAGTTGATCAAGCAACCTAAATGATCCTCCTAAGAACAAATTGTCCCTGCAGTACCAGGAAGAGTAAAGCTCTGTGCCTTTCTTTCCAATGCCAAACGTGATTTTCACACCTGCATACAAGTCACATTAAAAAAAAAAAAAAAAAAGTTCACATAATTGATTCAGCTCTTGTCTTGCTGTGGTCCAAATCTGGTTGTTGAAAGACAGACAGCATAATCCCTAAATCTGAGAACATCTCAATAAAATATTCTGTGAGAGGGGAAAAGTATATAAAGAAAAATCCCTGATGGATGAGATCTGATCATAATATCTATCATTATATAAGGCTTTGAGATTAAAGCAGTTTAAAGATATTTGTATTTCACAGATCTGTGGAAAGGAGCACACACGACTAGAATGCTTTATAATGAAGGTCTAGTATAATAAAAAATTTAAAACTGTCTCGAGTTTGAGTTTTTAAAGAAATTTTTGAAGATATTAATCTATATCTGAGTCCATAAGCAGCTCTTACGTATCACCTGGTAAACAGTTACAATATTTAATTAGGTTTACTATGAAGAGTTTTCAGTATATTACAAGGCTGAATATGTCCGGTTATACCTCCCATGAGCTAAAAAGGTATGCTCCTTACTAAAAAACCTGTTCCCTGTCACATTAGGTACAGGAGAGAATATGGAGAATATGTATAGCTTCTCTTCTAGATCACCTACCACAAAGCTGTCTTTTATTTATATGAACCTGATTCATGTTTAAAACACCAGCTGAAATACAGGTCCATGTGGTATAGCTATGTTTTGGCTCAGGTAAGAGAAACCGTTTACCATTTGGACAAATATATTTCAGAGCTTTGACCCTATGCAACAGTGATTTCTGCACTCTTGCAAAAAACATGTTATACTTCCCTGTAAGTCATTCAAATATTCTCTTTTTAAAGTCCATATAAACTTATTTCAGTCTATATTTCTTTAACTTTTTAAATAAAGTGTTTTTACACAACATTGTTTCTTTAAACAATGATATTGAGACTGAAGGTATTTGTCCAAGCAGGAATAATAGTCCTATAACTACAAGGAGAACCCTTTAAAGTCTGAAATATATCAAATAATTATGAAAATTATCACAGGTCTAAAATATACAAGGTAAATTATGTGATAAAAAGGAGTCTGTTTTGAGGGATTAAGAACTCAAGATTTTTCTAAAGTATATATCCCATTGTGAGAGACTGAAATGTTAATGGTTAATGACTCAAAACAATTGCCCATTTGTGGCTGCTGCTGTCTGTTTCCAAATGTCCCACCTGAGTCTTCAGTGCACTAACAAGACATGCAGCAACACAAACTGACATCTATTAAAATTAAAACTTTCTCCAAGACTTTATCTTTTTTTTTGCATTTTCTCTTCTCATTCAAATCAGGCTTTCGGGTGAGTATGTTTGTTTATGAAAAGCCTAAAGGAACCAATACTGGGAAAAGTAATAACTAATCCAAAATTTTTATAGATAATGATGAGATTTCAGTACTCAGTGGAATTCATTCGCATTTTATGTATAGCAAGTTTTGACTTTTATATCAAGGCAAATAATAAAATACAAGACATCTTAAAGCTCACCAAGCCCATGTTGTCACCATTTGCTTTACATTTGATATATTTTTGAATAATCATTCTTTGTGCTTTGACAAAATGTTAGCTAGATTTTCTAATTAATGATTTTTGATTTTGGCCATTATTGCTTCATATTTCTAATCCACCAGTCTGCAGATATCTTGAATGACATTTATCTAAACAAACTATAGATATCTGTAGCCATTCAAGCAATACATAGTGGAATTACGTTAAAAACTCTTATTTTTGCCCATTCACTATAAAGAAAACTTGAACTATTATCTTAGGCATAGACTTCTAGATAAGGCATACACAAAATGAGGCAAGTGAGCCATATGTTTTTCCCTCTTCTGTTTGTGTAGGATTTTTTTCACATCGACAACCATTTATTTGTTCTGGCACAATAATTTGTGAAATGTAATATTTGCCTTTGAATTAAGAGTTCTGGCACTATGACTTTTATAAATGTTAAACACTTTCTGCTCTCTTTTGTTTGCTTGGGCTGTAGCAGATTGGGGACTAAGGGTACTAATCATGGGATTCATATTAATAAAACACATATAAATTTGTTGAGATTATCTTCTAGGACCTTTCTGTTCTGATCTGATTTAGTAATAAAAGACTTAGAAGGAAGATGTGTGCTTTAAATAGATATATTTTTATATTTGTTTGGCTAAAAAAGGGCATGACTGGAGAAATCAATGTAATTTTTCTGCTAAATTTTCAGCAGTATCATCATCATTAAATATCAGTGAAGAATTTTGAAGGTATTGTTTTTAATAATGTGGTTCATATTTATTATTAGTTGGCTGGAGTTTTTACATGAAAAGTGTCACATAGAATCACATAATTTCAGGCAATATATATATACAGTATGGAACATAAACTAAAAACGCTTTATTACATCTTAATTAGTAAATAAAAACTTCTGGAGAAAGTGGGCTACCATTTTACACTTAGAGCCCAGGAAGGTGCTACTAATCTTTGCACTGGTCTTTGTCTTCCACAACAGGAAACATCAGCATAAGATTTTAGGAATGCCTGAAGTGAGCTGTACTCAGGCTACACTTCACTATAATTTATGATTAAATTAATTTATCTCATATCCATATGTTCTTCCTTCTATTCCACTAAAAGTGTCTTTCCAAGTATTGTTCGACAAATAAAGATTTTTTTTTAATTTTGTCTGCTGATTTTTGATTTGCATTGGTGATTTTAAAAATTTTTTTACAAACTTTTATGAGAGAAATTTAAGCAGAGTTGCCTGAATTTTTTATCGGCTAATGAACTAAATTCTACATAAATCCAAAGAATTTACATCAAATTAGGAACAGAGTAATGCCAAAGGCTCCTCTGTAATAGGTTGAGAAAATGGTCTTTTTAAGGATGCCTTATCTTACCTTAACATGCTTAGGATCTTAATGTTAATTTCCTTCCACTGACTAGAGAGAGAAGTATATGATGACTATATTCATATTAACTTTGGTAACATGAATCCACCTTTATTTCTTTGGAAAAATAAAATCTTCATATTAGAGGTTTTTGTTTTACATTATTTTATTGTTTCTAGTCTAGTCCATAATTTCAACCACCCTCTAAATCCAGCCTCAACAGACATAGTTCTAGTATTGCCCATCTCCGATGAATATATATTCTGAACTGAAGAGACTCTCTATACATATCTTTAATCTTTGTTTCATCACAGTTTTCAGAGAAAGATAAAAAACCCCTAATTTGTTTGAAATCTTTATATGTGAATCATTTTCTTTTACATTCACATCTCTTGAAACAACCTTAAAACAGTTAAGTCAGATATTAAACACATGTTATTTTGGTAGCTGTAACTTTAACAGTACTTCTAAATTAATCAGGAGTTTAGGTACTCTGGGGAAGAATAAATAGCTAAGTGAGGCTGATAATATATTGCAATGTTATACAACCCGGAGAGAATTGAAGACTCCTGCATTGATTATCTGTTGTTTCAAAACATCTTATCTTCCCCCCCTGCACCCCAAATTCAAATTGGGTATTTGCTTATTCATAGCATGGCCAGTGTTATGGGAAGGTGTTGCTTACTTCAGAGCTTAATTTCCTGGCAAGAAGAGCGTGACAGAAACACTCAAGTTTACAATTGCTTGAAACCAATGTAAACTTACTCACCACAAAGAAATGTAACAGGTTTCAGGCATGTTGTATTGTACTGTGTGAAAATAGTCAAGTAAACAAAAAACAACCCCCCACTCTGAATAAAATACTTGTATGACACATAGAACAAGCTAAGAGATCATGTTCAGTGTGTCAAGTTAAACGGATTATTTTTGAATGAATAATTTTAAAAGTTAATTCTTTTAGTTATTCTGATTAATCTACACTTCTTAAGAGAGATTAAGTGAATAACGATGACATTCCTTATTGATAGGAATATCCTCATGATACTGGAATGATTAGGACACCTTGCTCTATATTATTTATTTACATAAAATCACAACTAGTCTAGCCTGAATGGAGTTAATTTTTAGGTGTTTGGATTCTTTTTACACATATTTAACTGTATGGATGATGGGGAAAAAAATATCATGACCTTAAATACTTGTAGATTTTTGTTTTTCTAAAAATGTTCTGCTGACATGTAACGATTTTTTGTTTTATTTGTTTGGAAACATACAGTAGTGCAAGAAAACTGTTACTTGTCTTTACAGTCAAGCTACTTTAACAACTAAATTATCACACGGAGAAGTTGGAACTAGTTAAGGAATTTCATTACTCTGAAAATTTCCATAAGTGAAAATATGAAGATAGACGGTATCTGTCATTCCAACAGGTTATTTCACTTCATATCAGTGCATGAAAAAGCACATGGATTCTAAATTCAGTTTTTCAGACTGAAGCGGACATCAGACCAAATAACTTTTCTGACTCTCTGTAGAAGAGGCACGATACAGAAGACATTATGGTAATTTTTTTTTCTCAATTTTTCTTTTCTCTCCAATAAAATAAATGCAGTTACTGTAAGATATAGATAACTAATCTGAGGTGAAGGACTAATTTTCTCTTCTATGTATATAGATTTCTGGAATAATTGTCCTTGAAAATGTGTATTTCAAGCTATTTAACTTCTACAACATCTCCAAATAATCTTTCACTCATGTAAATGCTTGCAGTTTTTGGCTTCATTTCTCACAATCCAAATACATTAGAATTGACGATAATTTTATCTCTTCTCATACTTTTTTCCTTTTCTCACTCTTCTCTCCTCTGTGTGGTCTTTTGCCTTTTCTTAAGCCTGTTTACCCTAGGGGATCACCCCATGTTCTTCAGTGGGTCCTACACAGGGCAGCCCCACCACTCTGCACAGAGGCCCCATGCAGCTGATGCAAGTGTATGTATGTAGAGTGTACAAAATATATAGAATACATTGTTCTGTGCATGCAACGCAGCATAAAAAATATGTATGTGCTTGTGTGTGAGTGTGTATGCACACGAGAAAGGCTGGAAAACTGGATGGATGGATGGACGTTGCTATTATCAAATACTATATTTAAAAGTATAATTAATGCTAATTGGAAAAAAAAATCAAAACCAAAAACAAACAACCACACTCTAAGTAAAAGTGCTGGCCCAAATTTATAGATATTGTATTTGCATCAATTTTACTACTTCAATTTCACTACTTGAAGAGTCAGGCAAATTATGTTGAGGACAATGTGGTTTGATATAAAAACAAAAGGAATTAAACACAAATAGAAAATCGTTTTCCTTTATAAAATTTACAGAAAAGGTATATTCAGAGCGTCATCTAAATCTGAATCCATCAAAGGGAAGATGACACATGGTCCCATAATTACGTGGGATTGTGTTAATGCTTAATGCTTTGTCTGAGAGTATCATAAACTCCTCACCCCTATGAAAATTTGACTCCTTAATGCCATCAGCATCAGGAAGCCATAATTGTTTCTGCTTGAGTTCACTTCAGGTAAGTGAAGTAATTTTTGACATTTATAACGTTTTGAGTGACCTAATTATTCAGAGTTTTTTGGTTTTACCTGTTTGTTGTGGGTGGTTTGGTTTTTTGCCAAGCTTTCCCCTAAGGTAACAAGTATCTAAAAGTACATGCTATATGTATAGGCTACCTGTACAAAACAAAATATTGAAAAAGCACAAATAAGTGAAATTTGTGCGTTATTGTATTAT
The DNA here is from genome assembly GCA_013398955.1 of Callaeas wilsoni. Classification (NCBI taxonomy): domain Eukaryota; kingdom Metazoa; phylum Chordata; class Aves; order Passeriformes; family Callaeidae; genus Callaeas; species Callaeas wilsoni. The sequence goes on from VWPU01006666.1 coordinate 20,378, forward strand.
TTTATCTGTATAGTCTTGATTCAAAGCCTGTCAAAACCAGAGGAAAGAATCTAATTATCTTCAAGTAAATTTGAGAGAATGCTCATATGTGATTGTAGTAGTTTGCCTCTTGCCAGCAACCATTAACTATGAATCGTGTCTCCTCCTAACAGCAGACATGTGAGACTCATATTTTATTATAAGCCAGTTAGAAAAAATTATTCCAAGTTTCTTCAAAGTAGTAGAGCTTCCTTGTCCTGATTATTTTCCCGTAGAACATTTACTTAAGTTTTTGCAGCCTTACCTGGAGAAATTGATAACTCCATCTTTGAATATATCATTTTCAGAAATGCCAAAAATTGTTATAATGTAATAACTTCCTTAAAATAATTCCTTCATTCATTTTTAACCTTGGTACTAAAATATCAGTGGAAGAATACTTTACTACATGCACATAAAGAAAATTTCTCTTAGATCTCTATCATTAAACCAAAATTGACTGGTCATTTGCAGATAGCATATTAGTTAATCTATGTATGTTATTAAAAATTTTGAGTGACTGGATCAATTTGTCTAAACCAAAATACCTAAGAAAAGCTGAATTTTCAGGGTGGACACTCAAGATTTTCTTCAAAAGTTATTTTCTATGCCATCTGAAGTTAACACTCCTGTGTAGAGAGGTCATCTTAGCTAAATATTAAAAATAATTACCTAAAACCATTGTATAAATTCTTAAAAATATTTTAATATGTGATTTTATTCTACTGTAAACCCTTTCCAAATATATTATACTTACAAATGTTTTCACATATACCTCCAGCACAACCGCTTTCCTCACTATCCAACAAACTTCCGTCTCTCTGCTTTTCCAGATAATATTTAGTAAAACACTATGCAAGGCTTATTACATTTCTTATCCTGGAAAAGGAAAAGAAGATACATGGAAAGGTACTAAGTAGCTGAAAGTTTTTTATAAGGAAAATCTTATAATTGTTCTAATGCAAGCAATACATGATTAGAACTTTGATTAAGAAAGAATATTTAGGTTAATCTGATCTTCTACATGCTATGCAGTATCTGATCACTGGGGAATAAAGCTCTTTTGATATTAGTTAGAGGTAAAATTTCAAAGCAATATTAAGATGTTTTACTCCCATTGATGTTGACAAGACTTGCCTGACCAACGTCACATACACTATGTTCAAAATTCACCCTATTAATTAAGAAACAAGACTTCATAAAGGCTGTCTACATCTTAAGATGTCCCGGAGCAAGAATGTTTCTAGAGAGTCACTATACTGTTTGCAGTGTACTGGCTTTCCTACAAGTTTTGCCCTTGACAATTCTTGTAATTTCAGAGAAAGTGAGTGTCCTTAAAAGTGCAAATGGATCAATCCAATAATTCTGCGTGAAAAAAATACAGTCTTTTAAACAAATATCTTTGAACAGAAAAAAAAAAGTATTTTGAATGCTTATTTTGGATGTGTAGAATCTCAACACAACAAATTATGCATGTATTTTATCCTTTGGGTGCCTATTTTCAACTAAAATTAATAGCAAAACATCACTTTGAAAGACAATTCTATGTGGGGAGCTGTTAATGCGTATGGTGTATATAAAAACACATTATCTTCTCATACACAGAAGCTTCTCTTTTTCAGCTCTACAGATAGTGCTGGGTAACTTTGCTCAGTCTTGGAACACTGGTGTATATAAATGCTATAATGATGTAAATGTGATGTAAATGTGCTACTAGCACTTTTCTCCTAAGTATTTTACATGAGAAAAATCTTCCCCCAATAGCAACACAGCAGTGTCCTGCCCTACCTGCCTCGCCCCCCACCCTTCCAAAAAGAAAAAAAATAAAAACAAATCCACGTAAAAAACACCAAACAAGCAAGCAAGTAAACAAACCAAGTTAAGAGATTAATTCAGACTGATCTGCTGGATGCTTTCTTTAAGGCAATGTCATTGGCTTACAGTTGCAAAAAAAAAAGTAATATTTTTCTGTAAATAGAAAGCATGAGATTTTTTTCTACTTTAATAAAGAGACATGAAAAATAAGCTCTAACATATGACCTCTTCATCTCCTGACTTAACCAGGAACACATTGACTCTGACTTGGACCCTTGCTGTTTTTCTGCTACACAGGGCCAGGCCATTAGCAGTGCATAGGTGAGTCAGTGAGTCAGAGTGAATCCAAGATAATGAATTGCCATTTGTCTATTATTTGTATTAGCCGCAATGTCCACATAGAGATTATATAAGTACAATTCCAAGCTTTGAAGTAGACCTACATGTCTTTAAATTTTGGCTGAACTTCGTGTGCAATATGCCCTTGATAACAGGTATGTCTGCACATTTCATCTTTGCAGTTGTTGTCAGCTATGAAAGTGAGCAGGAGCTACCTTCATGCAGACTTACAAATTCCTTTCATTGTTACACTGATAAATTTGTCTCTGTCAGTCTTTCCAGTAGAATTCCAATTATACAGTCACAGGACATTGCAGGTATGGTGAAGCTTCAAAAATATTTTCAGAGCTCCCCTAAATTATAGTTTTGTTAAGACTTTTCTAGATCACCATGAAAGGATCAAAGGATGTTTGCCTTAATGGAATAGCTGTCCACCAGCACAAGTTCTGTAAAAAAGTAAAAATACTGTAATGAAGTATTGCTTCCGTGTGTTTATCCCCAAGTCGCATATTCTCTGGTGACAGCAGGCATAGATCTTTGCCTCAAATATCGTAATCACTTAATTTTCCTAGGAAACCAGTCTGATTTTTATTCTTCTTCTTTCTATAACCATGAAAAAAAGAATTATAAATATTTGTGTCTTTCAGCGACAAAGCAGTGAACACTGAAGTTCCTTTCTTATGGTTTGGGGTCTTTTTATATGTAGTTTGGTTTCATTAGATCTTTCAAGGCAATTTAAATGTCAGGTGTCGATTTTCTTCTGCTAGTTTTATTAGGATGTCAGACTTTACTTTGGTGTGCCCTGGGCATGTCTATTTATTTATGGATTCAATAAGTGAAAGATCCTGTGTGCAATAATACAATCTATCTGAAGAGTAATTAGTGTTGTGATTTGTGGCAGAGTAAGTAACTGTAAGTAACTCACCCACTCTGTAACTATTAATACAGCGTTAGAGACTTCTAGCATTGCACCACACACTTGCTTCTATTTCTTCTGAAATTGGGCCTGGATCTGTTTTCCACAAGATTTTGGCCACCATCAGTTAGGTTCCTGTTAAAGTATGAAGGAAAGAAAAGGAAAACCAGATAAATGGACTTTTTCACCTCTTCTTTTTAAATAGATTTGTGATTTTTTTCTAGGAATATAAAGCCATTTGTAATAAAACTTCGAAAATTCCTGTTGCTGTTTCTTTGATAAGCAGACAAGACTTTCTATGAGTCTTAAAGCCCATGTTTTTCCAGCATCCTGTCTTTAATGTAAGTGTTTAGAGATTCTAATTGTAGAATAATTCATTAAGGAAGGTAGGATTTAGAGAACTTATACCATAGTCATTTGAGGCAAATTAAGAAATGAGACATCTGGAGGGAAAACCATCTAATGCTGTTATGATTATTATTTTAAAGATTTTTACAATAATGCCTATATTTCTTTGTAGTTCTAACTTAATGATGTAAAGCGCTTAAGATGTAAAATTATATGAAAAGGTATATATTGCTATGAAAAGGTAAATTATATTGCAGGTCACATGAGGAAATTTAGAGAGTAGAAAATGAGAGAAATATAGAGAGATAACAAAGATGGAAGGACAGCAGATGTAAAAACAATAATGTAAGAATTAATATAGACAGAAAAGGGTGGAAGTCTTCTGTGGAAGCTTCAGAAAAAAATAAAAGCCAAAACATATGATAAAGATGAGGCAACAGGAAGGAATGAGGAGCAGGGATGATGCCTTGTAGAGGCTGACCTGGAGCAGAGGCTAGACAGAGTGAAAGGATAAAGAGCAGGGATTTATTGAAAGGCGTTCACAGGGCACACCTTGGGCAGTGCAGGAGTCTCACAGAGACTACACCCAAGATGGACACAGTCACACGTTTTTGGGACAGATATAAGTTTGGTCTATTTGCATATCAGAGGTTAATTGTCCAATTACAGCTTCAGGCAGTGCAGTCCCATTCTCCCAGTTTGCTCCCCCCAAACTCACTTTTGTTTACATTTCTCAGAGCCTGAGACAGTGAGATGTCCTCGATTCTNTTGATTCTCAAGAGAGGAATTGTCGTGTCTGACAAAAATGGGAAAAGCAGTAGCTAACACTCTATATGGAGCTCAGAGTTATACATTAAAGAATTGTAGGATTATAAATATATGGAAAATATAAAAGCTAAAATCCTAAGGCATCAGGGGCTATTTAAGCAGCTATGTCATCCCTCTATTTCATGACAAAATATAATTCTTTGTATTTATTTTATTAATTGATATGGTCTTCAATGTTTTTTCTAATCCTTTTTAGCTTTCCACTTTTTTGGAGGTCTCCTTCACTTGCTTTCTTTTTCCCTTAATTGTTCATTTCTACTCTTTACTTTTTTTCTCATTGTTTAACGGCCTTATATTTCAGTCCCATATTCATCCTCTTGCTACCAACTCAGTGATCATTCTAGAAGTGTCTCTAGCAGAACTTTTCTATTATTTATGTTGAAAAAATGGACCGCAGAGAGAAACAGATGAAGTATTTAACTTATGTGAAGAAACCAATGTTTAACATTATAATAAAAATAGCAGACTGAGATTTAGTCAAGATCATGCTTTTTGCAATACCTCTAAGGACAGTTTCAAATACTGTTGCATTTGCCATAAGCTGAATTATTTTAATGAGCATATGTGCATTAAGACAATTTTTAAACAAAATCTCCCATCTCCTGTTAGTTTAATTTCTTCAACCTTTTTGTGCTTTGACATGAAAATTCTCTGGACATTGTAAGATATGTTTTATTTCATATCGAGACATAAAAAAAGAGCTACTCAGTCTTTTCAAACTTAAAACTGCTTTATATTTGCATAGCAATTGCCAATCTTCAACTAAACTTTGTTTAATAAGGCACTCATAGACAAAAATCAGAGTTTTAGAGTTCCCAGAAATTGCTTTCATATGCTAGAATCCAGTGAGTTTTCTCCCTGAGTGACATTAAACCAATGACACACTGTCTGCAAGTGAATGCACATGACGACCTTGTCCTCCACATTTTTGTGTTTGCTACCTGTTTAGGTAGTCAGTACAGTATGAATGCTATTGCTAATATCAATTAATTCAGGTTAAAAGCATAACAGCAGGAATAAGAGATCAGTCAGTTACCATATGAAAACCCAAGACGCTGGGGCACCTTATGGTATGTGCAAACAATTCACTATACAATTTCTGGAGAGAGGAAACTGGCATACTCTTGAATACTGTTTTCCTTTGGGTAAAATTTTAATTAAAAAAGCAGCATGGATACAGGTTTTAGATCTTCACTATTCAAATAGCTGAGATAGCTGTTTGAATTTTAAAATCTTATAAAGCGTTTCATTAAAAAAAGACTTCTGTTGTCTTAGCCTTAAACTGTTTATAATATGATGTACTTGAATTTATGAGTCAAGTTAAACCTGAAGTATATCCTAAGAAAACTTAAGAAGGGATAATGAAAATTTGCAGTTAGTCTTCCTAGGTCAAGCTTTAAAACCCCCTGGAGAACATGCTGAGTTGGAAGGGACTCACGAGGATCATCAAGTCCCACTCTTGGCCCGCAGAGGACCATCCCCAAGAGTCACACCATGTGCCTGAGAGCACTGTCCAAACACTTCTTGAACTCTCTCGGGCTGCTGCTGTGACCACTTGCCTGGGGATCCTGTTCCAGTGCCCAAACACCTTTTTCTGATACTCAACCTAAACCTCCCCTAACACAGCTTCAGGCCCTTGGGTCCTGTCACTGGTCACCACACAGCAGAGATCAGTGCCAGCCCCTCCTCTTCCTCTCACAAGGAAGTTGCAGACTGCAATGAGGTCTCCTCTCAGTCTGCTCCTCTCCAGGCTGAACAGACCAAGTGACCTCAGCCACTGCTCATACAGCTTCCCCTCCAGCCCCTTCACCATCCTCATTGCCCTCCTTTGGACACTCTAATAACTCTAATAAGAAAGATATTAACTTTCTTATATGCTGCAGACCAAAACTGCACACAATATCGAAGGTGAATACTGTTCTCGCATCTGAGGCATGAGGAAAGGTAACTCATGTCATACACACCTTCTGTAATTCACAATGGCCAAGGATGACCAGAGTCCTGCAATGTTCTGACACTCACCTGAGCCTTGAGAGACACATTTCTATCTTATCAAGGAGGCATGCAGCTGAATACTGCTATATCCATACAGCTGGATCATGAAATGGGAACAAGGAGGAAAGGCCATGCAGGAGCCCTCCGTCCAACTCTCAAGCTGTATTTCTATGTAAGCAATTCTGCATGACCTTTTACCACATTTCTGCTCTGCATTCTGTGGTGATCAAATTTGTATTCATATAATACATTTGTGTAAATAGAGTTCCATCAAGATATGCTGTAGCCAAGGGTGAATGTTTAAAAAAACCAAAAGTATACATTTTCTGTAAAGATTATTTTTCCTTTCTCAGTTTAATATGGTTACTAGAGGCATATGAGCACTTAATTGGCATCCTTTCAGTTTATGAGGCACTAGGCATTTCTGCAATGGGTAAAAGCATCGTTAATTCTGATTTCTAAAGCCTGGGGGTAGAGAAGCTAAAAGGATTTCCTTTTTTTTTTCTTTTTCTTTATTTTCAAACCAAACATCAGTTTGTGCTGAGCTTTGGATATATGAAGATGTGATGTCTGCTTAAAACCCACAGAAATGTAAATACAAAACCAGAATAGTTGCAGTAGTAAAGGTCAAGCATTTTAAAAAGTCCATATAACAAGACATAATACAAGGAAAAAGAAACATCTTGCCTTCCTAATTATAAGACATGATAAAAGCAAAACCAGAAATATCCATGAGGTATGTATAAAGAAAAGTTTAATTTGACAAAATTTGCAACTCCCAACTTCCAGAATATTTTTTTTTACATGAATTACACTTAAGATGGATTCATTATCCCTATTTTTGACATTTAAACTTAGTCTTCTCTTTCTGAATCAGTCATGTATGAAACATTTATAGCAGTCAGAGTTAGAAGCATGTGAGCAGAAAAGTTATTTCAGTGTCTAAACCTTTAGCTAAATTTCAGCTACAGAGAGAACACCTCTGAAACCCTGCGCATGTTTGAGTTTGTGTACTGGACATGCCTTGATTCCATGTTAGAATTAAATCTGATAACTCACTGTTCCTCTTTCAATTCCTATACTTTTATATAAACAAGAGTCAAATGAATGAATTGGAAGGTAGCTATTGGAGGGACCAGGGCTCTCACCTGAATACTTAGTGGATCAGGATATCAAGTCACATCCTCACATTATTGACATCAGCTGCACATCACAAATATTTTGACATATCTCCTAATAAACTTCTGGAGGTACCTACTTCTCTCCATTGATCATAAATTCATAGAATGATAGAACAATTTATGTTGGAAAAGACCCTTAGATCATCAAGTTGAACTATTAACTCTGCACTGACATGCCCACCATAAAAACATGTCCCTATATGCCACTGCTCCTTGTCTTTTAAATACCTCCAGGAATGAGGATGCAACTACTTCCCTGGGCAGCCTAAACCAATGCTTGACAACTCTTTTGGTGAAGAATTTTTTCCTAATATCCAATCTAAACTTCCTCCAGCACAAATGAAGGCCATTTCCTCTTGTTGATTGTGTCTTACCTGGGAGAAGAGACTGACCCCCACCTCACTACAACCTCCTTTCAGGTAGTTGTAAAAAGCAGTTAGGTCTCTCAGCCTCCTTTTCTTCAGGATAAACAACCTCAGGTCCCTCTGCTGCTCCTCATATGACTTTTCTCTAGAGCCTGCATCAGCTGTGAATCCAGTCTGACTAGTTCAGACTCAGAAGTCTGGAAAAAGTAATCAAATACCTCTTGAAATTCTCTAGATGTCTCTCCTAACTGATGTGTCTTTTATCATCTGAAAGTCTCGTACAGCTGTTGGAAGCCATCTGGAAATGTAAAAACAGATATCTAAGGTCACATTACCATCAAAAGATTAGGAATCTAGAAATCAGTTTCTCCACATAGATAACTAGTCTGGCTTGAGATTGTTGGCTCCCATTTCAAACTTGTATCTCCTGCGAAATAAGAGTATGGTACAGACATTTGTTATGGAAGATTATACACCATGCAGACAATATATTTAAGTATATACATAGATATACATTAACATTTTTATAGATGTACATATAGCCAAAGATTTTAGCTAATATATGTTTTTCAAACTCTTATCCGTGAAGTGATTGCAATTACAGAATTATAGTAATAATATATATTTCATTCTCATAATGAAGCTATGTTACGTATTTGATACCAGTAAGAGGTGTTTTGGTTACCTTGATAACATGGGCTTCAAAACTTTCTATCAGATACAGAAAAGAAAAATGCACGAGTACCTGTGGCAGATCAGGTCATAAATACAGTTCTTCTGAAACTTGTAGTATTCCTTTGTGCTTATAAGTTATGGGATCAAGTTTTCAAGAAAACATAAAACTTAAAATTTCATCTTGTAGACAAGCGTAAGTGTACAGTCAAGGGTCTTTTATGTGTTTGGTTTGTTATGTTCTGGATCCATCAACCCCTTTTCCGAAGACAACTGGCAATAAGAAAAGATTTAATTTGCTTTATATGCCATTCAGACTTGAAGAAAACCATTCCTCTGTATCCCTCACCAATTTCCTGGACTGTTTCCAGCTCTGATTTTGTCTAGTACCTTTTATCTTGCATTTTTGCCATTCTTCTCAGTACCTATGTCTAAATATTCTCTGTAATAATTCATAGTTCCTTACCTTCTGTAAATACTGTCCAAAATTAAAAACTTTCTATACAAATGTTTGTTTTTTTAAAAATAGTGGAAGTTACTAAACCTATCACAATCCCTTCTCTATGACTATCTTGTGAGTCACATATCCTGTACACAATATATTGTAATAATAATAATAAAAAAATACTGTTTCTGTGAGAGTATTTTATATATAAAGCCTCACCTCAAGAAAAATCTCAAATAGGGAAAAAAAATATCAATTTAGTGAAACTACTTGATAATGTAAGCAAAATAAACACCTATACCCAGAATATGGGTTTGTTGCATATTGGAGGTGTTAAAAATGTTGCTTTCATCTACTGAATGGTGATTATGGTAGAAAAAAAAATAATGGATAATTCACATATATAGGCTTACATATAATTGCCTGTATTAAAAAATTTGGATTTTTCTCTGGTTTGGGAATTTTGGAAGGGAGTTATATTTTTGGGGTTTTTGAAAGGGGCTTGTTTGGGTTTTTTTAAATATTTAGCAGTAATTTCCTTTGTGATGTTTTCAAGTGAAACCTTGATAATAATTTACCTTGGAGAAATTATGCTGTTTTAACAATGGCATTAACAGAATTATTACTAACAGATAGCAATGCACACAATCTTCTCACGTTACATGCCTGCACTAACTGATAGACAAAAGTACCTTGCAAGATTTTATCTAAAATACTTCTCTGATAATAAGAGTGAAAGTTGCTTTTGTGGAGTTATAAGATGTTTAGTGTGAGAAGTTAGATATACCAAGTAGAAGACGATTTTAAGTGTATTTTAGGAATTCCATAGGCATGCCTTCTGATTTAATTTTCTGGCCATTACATAAAAATTGTTTTCCAGTATGGAATACTCTGCAGATATCCATTGTTATTCTTTTAGGTAGTGCCATTAAAAAAAGCTTTTTCCTCCAATAGAAACTGTAGCTAGTCAGAACTTTGTTTATATACATTATACACATGCATAAACTAAGCATACAGATTTATGTTTTGTGTGACCCTTTTAACTCTCTGTACTTGCTGTTAAGTTGTATATTTTTCCATAGGAGCACTGTAACTCATAAGAAAATGACTAACGCTGAAAACTCAGTTAAGTCTCAAAAATAGGCATTAGTTTTGAGGCCTGGCACTCCTTTTGGGAAATCAAAGTTTTTATTGCCAGATAAATTAGTGCTTCAAAAGTATGAATACAGATGCTGTTTGCAAATTTGTCACAATCTGTCTTCCAGCAGAAAGAATTTATACTGTATATAGTAATGGAAAACAGAAAACTGCATATTTCACTAAATTGCAGCTGTGTAGGGAAGATTTATATGGTTGTTTTGTGTCAGAGAAACATATAGATCTGTCAGTATTCACTTCAGTATTCCACACAGGACTCTGGAATTCTTATTTAAAGTTATTTTATACTTTTTAATAGAATAAATAAAATATAGCATTTTTTGTTGAGAAAGTCATACATAATAACTATGTCTATCAACATTTTATTGCAGAAGATGACTGTAGTAATTGTGTTATTCTCACTACAGGCTTGACAGACCATATCTAAGAATTTCAGTCTGCAACCCATTTTAATAATTCCTAAGTGTCCACTCAGTGCAGTATTAAATGTTTTAGAGGACTTGTATATCATCCTAGGTGGGCAATCCTGGAAGAAATGCCTAGACTAAGTGACAAAGTCAGTTTTATTCTTATTATAATCAAGTTCATTCATTTAGAGATTGAATATTCTCAGGTAACAGAAAGCTGAACTCAGACGGCAAGTTTCATTTTGCTTGCATGCCTTTACATAATGGAGTCCTACTTTTCCTTTCGTTTTTTCTTTTTTTTTCTTCCCTACTGTCAATTCCCTTACAGCAATCAGCCTTCAAAACAGGAGCTAACACTTTTTTTTGCAGTTGTGAAGTATTGGATCCAATTACTCCCAGCAACAAAAAAAATAGAGTTCATTTTAATAGGATTCGTAGTAAAACAAGGCATATAAAAATCAGATGCATAGGCAAAGAATTTTTCATCTTTAATCATTAAGCTACCAGTACAAATTGAGCCCTGCAGTTATTTCATTCCCAAAGGAGAACAGAGATTTAAAGAATTCAGAGGATTAAATATTTGTGTTTGAGTGAACATGCTAAGTGTTTTTGTGGCTGCTATCATTAAAACTGTATTTCAACACTTTACTTCAAATGCATACAATACACATTCTCCCTAAACGATAGCTTGAAACTCTTACAAGATACGAGGCATTAAGGTCACCTGTGTTATATCACCATCCTTCCCACAGATGCCCACTGTTTGGTTACTAACATAATGTTACTCTTTGTCAATATAGACAATTTATTCTTAGCATTTTTTCCTCAGTAGCAAAGAGCTACATACTACAATCTGTTATTTTTATGACCAAAAAAAAAAAAAAAATATTGCCAGACAAAAGTTTGTTCTTCCTTTGAAGCCTTGAAAATCAAAATATATTCTACCCAAATTATTCACAGTATTTGTCAAATGCTACTGCCTTGTTTTCCCATGAGAGTGTAAACATGGGACAGGTGAAATTTTTATTACACGGCTATTGAAAAAGACTAAGAAATTAATAGCAAGATAACAAAATACATGACCGTTTGTGAGAACTTGTCAAATACAAGGCACCCACTTGCAATAGGCCGGATCAATATCCTACACATAGGATTTAATATGCCTTACAGAATAAATGCTTAATGAGAGTGAATGCCCAATATTTTTTTTTTTTTATTTCTACATGTTTAGTATATTTCTGTATGCAGCAAAGATATACCAGGGTCTAAAATAAGTTGCTGCCTCCCCAGGTACCTATAGCAACTAGTGGTCTACTAATCTAACATTTTAATTTATGTCAAAGCATATTTTTTACCTTCAAAATCTCTTTTTCCTTATGAGTTTTTAAGCTACAACTGTGATCCATGTTACAGCTCTGGTTACATAGGAAGTGTGACAAAAAGTCCCAATTTTCATAATCTTGCTTCAGCCCTTTTATTAAGATCATTGATTTAGGGAAGTTAGGAAATGTTTCCCAGTATAATATGTATGCAAATAATCCTCTTATAGACAACATTTTTATATGGTCTTCTCAAAAGCCTGGAGTGTAGACTGGACTATATGTAATGTCTGTATCTAAATAAATGACTGTAACATTTTTGAGGGCAATTCATCCCGTTATAAAACCGCCATTTATAAGTAGAGAAATTAATAATGCCTTGATGTTGCCAGTTCTGTCCAAAAATTATAAAGGCAGTCTGGATCTGTCAGGATATATATCCCAGTGATATTAGTAAACTAAATGTTGTGTATAGGCTCTATATTCAGAATTGCCTTGCCCTGACCTCCATGGTTGCCCATTCAGGATTCCATGTGCACTTCAGCTGTTCAGTTTTCCAGTGTCCACAGTAAGAGACCCTCCAATAATATTTGGTGTTTTGAATATGAAAACTAAGACCTGAATAAACAAAATCTGGTATTCTTTAAATTCCAGTTCATATATAATCTTTTAAAACTGCTTTGGAAAGTATTCCCCTGAATGTTTGCACACTGTCATCTCAGCCATTGTCTAGGTATCATGGACAAGAATCTCTAATTAGCAGATTTCTTGAAAAACTTTAATAATGCACACCTGCAGTGGTATCATCTTTGCATGAACAGAATGGAACTGATAGGGTTATCCCAATTCATGAGTTTGAGTTTTGTATAAAGATATCCAGATGGACTGGAATATGTACATGTGTAGGAGGGCAAGTGCAGGGTGTGCCTGAGAGATAGAGAGAAGCTGCAGATGGTGTTTGACTGTTGAACTGAGAATATGTATCTGTAATTTATCTGGAAGATGAGGTAAACAGCACATTAATTAAATTTGCAGATGATACCAAATTGGAATGTGTTACAAACACCATTGAGAAATGATACAAAGCAAAGTGACCTAGAAAAGGTTAGAAACATATGCTAAACTTTAAAAAGTGATATATAATCTTGGGAATGAAAGTTATTATGTTGAAAAACAGACCTTAAATAAACTAGAGATAACTGAAAACCAAAAATATTAAGACAATTTAAAGTATGATAATAGTATTTTATGACCAGTTTTAAATTTTCTCGTCTTGTCTCATCTTGTCTCGTCTTGTTTCTGTCTCTTCTCCTCTCGTCTTCTTTCTCTCTTTTTAGTATTTTTATTTTTTGTTGTTTTTTATTTGTTTGGTTGATTGGTTGGGTTTAGTTTGTTTTGAGTTTTTTGGATTTTGGTTTTTGGTAGAGTGTCTGCTATATTTTTTTTGATGTATTAAAAGTGTGGTTTGTTTCAAGTGTGGAAAATTCGTATCACAAACAGAAAGATACTGTCCCGCATTTTTATTTCACTGACCCAAAAATCTACTGCTAAAGCTATAAAAATCAGTGAGGTTGGATGAAAACTGTCATTATCTTATTGACTCTAAGCAAAATAACTTCTTTATAGTCTAAAAGTAAGATTGGAACCTCATCTTGTTAAGGCCTTGCTCCCTGCTACCATCACCTCTGCTGCATGGGAGAAGGCTTCCTTTCCCTTTCCCATTTTGTGTAGCCAGGGTAAATCTAATTAAACTCAGGCAAGTTGTTCTCCGCTTGTATTTAGCTTTGAAGTTTGCTACTTCTCTTAAAGAATAAGGAAGGGTTGTAAAATATTTTTTATTTCTTCCATCTGCGTTACTTAAGTAAAACATATCAACTCCTGCTAGAAACACGTTACCTTTGCCACTGGGATTACAATAACATTATGACTGACAGTGAGTTAAATTATGAGAGTAATTTAATTCCAGAATATCTAAAATTTGAAGAAATAAGCATCATTGCCTGTAATTATTACAACTGTCATCCAGGAAGTGAGAACTCAGTTGTACTTCCTGATCTGACAGAGAGTTTGATTTCTGTTTTATGGTCAAGTATGAAAAGCAGTTTTACAGGAAGTGTTAAAAAACCAAACAAGAATTAAATTAGAAAAAAAACATGCAGTGAAGGAGGAGATGAGTTTATAGTTTACAGGTAATGATCCTCTCCCTTTTTTTCCAAATGCTTACCCAGAACTACCTTTACCACTCTGAGAATTGCTCTTGAGCTTTCTCCTCCCTGAAATTAAATAAATAGTTCTGGAAAGTGAGATCAACATCCCTAGATAACTTGATTGCCAAGATACCTTTAACAGTTATGACTATGTGGTATATTTATCTATGTGACAATATTTGACATACATTACACCTATGTTCCTGGCTGAATAGTAGCATTAGCTTAATAGCTGGATTAAAAAGTACTCCAAATTAATTCAGTCTATTGCTCATAGTTTTCAAAGGATGTAGCAGATTTGGTCTTTTCAGTATAGAAATGAGCAGAGGCCAGAAATCTTACTAGGAAACAGGTAAGCTCTTTTGCGAGAGGACCTATAGCATCAGATGTTGCATGCAGAAGGTATATTTGGTGATCAAATAATAGACATGTCTAGTTGCAGACAGGAATATGTGTTTATGAATCCATTTTCACAGAATTACCTTCCTTAAGCTTTCTTAATCAAAGTGAGAAACTGATTCAGACGTACCTTTTGTCCACTGCTGAGTATCCTGTCGTCATATTCTTATCACAATCCTCAAGCAATCCACAGTAACATTGAGAAGGCACCTGCCTCTTTTATTTTTTCTTTTTCCCAAAGAAAATATATTTGCGTTTACTTTGTCAGGTGAAGCTTACAGGACAAACGCCTAAACTCAGTGTGGTGCATGGACAGAGAAGTTTTGCCGGGTTTTGAGGTCCTCTTCTACAGCTGGCTACAATACTCTTAAAATCCCAACCAAATGCATATACGAATGACACCTTCATCTAAACTATAATGGGAAACATCAGTAACAAATCCCAAAACTTTTAAAGAGAGGTTGGCAAATGCTCAAAAGAGAAAAAAAAACCCTGAATTATTGGCAAATGTTAAGAACAATATACTTGGGAACCACTTCAGAAATACATTGACTGGAACCTCTCGAGTAGAGGAAAAACATGTATCCATAGTTCAAACTACTTGGATTGTTGCTGAGCAGAAAGAAAGACTTAGAATCTTAGAAGAAATATTTAGAATCCAATTTTATTGATTTGTTTGCAGAATACATATTGAGTTTTTCCTATCACACATGCAGAGTGACTCCACTTGCAAGAACAAGCAAGTGAGCAGTCACATCAGGAGACCATGTTTTCATGTTCCATTGTTGAAGACTAAAATAAAATGTTCAAGTTATGACTTTGAAGCTATTTATTATCCTTTACACAACTTAACAGAATTCTGAGACAACTATAAATTATAAACATATATATATTTTTTTGCCTTGAAGCCAAATAAAAGCATAAAAAATCAAACATAGTGCAACTAATAAAAATGTATAACCATATAATATTGTATAACTATTAAAGCTTATACAAAATATAAGCATTTTACAGCAGAATATAATCCATTTGATTTGATGCTGTAAGGATGTAAGCAAAAAATTCTGTCAGACAAAGGGCAAGATAATACCAAAGGACAAAAAATAGGCAGAATACCCTGCCAAACAAACAAAAAACCACAGTATGATCAGCAATGGGAGAAGAGAACACTCTCTTGTTTTTGAGGGGAGAAGGAGCATTTGAATAAAACACTATACACCAGCGAAGAAAACTGGAGAAGAAATAATATAAAATAACTTCAGTTGCAACTTGACTTAAAGAGCTTGGAAGGCTCATCAACTTCAGCTCAGTGAAATGTCAAGTACCACAGACATTAGTGCTAAATAAATGTAAATGTGATCAGCTTTACAGTACTGTATACTGAGATTCAATTTAAGAAGTCTTAAAGACTAAATGTTTTGCGTTCATAATGGTGATGGTTAATAAGGTACAAAAAGTAACCAGTAACAAAGGTGTTACTGATCAATTAATTTAGTAAATCTTAAAGTTTTAACTGTCCTGCTTTATCAATATTATGACATCATTATAAAGTCCTAATTTTTGTATGTGTATGTATATATAAATACATATATATGGATATGTATATATGTATTACATTTATTTAATGGAAATACTTCTCCCCCAATTGACAAGATGACTATTTTTCTTTGAAAGACTGGGATTATTCACCTTGTATTCTTATACTACCATTGTGTTCTCTTCCCTTTACTCTCAATGCATTTTCCCTGAAATTGCATTTACCATTAAGTAATAAAATTTTGGTAAGAGTATTCTTGGTATCCCTTTGGTTAGCCTTGAGCTTTCTGTTGCCATGCATCATGACCTTCTATTTTTGTGCGCATATGAAAGTCGTTTTGAACAGAGATAAAGTCTAGGAAAAAAAAAAGCAAAGATAATATTGCAGAGATATATGACTGAATCCAAATCTTTCTTTACTAAATGATTATCTGGTTTAAAATAACTATGAGATAAGTGCTGAAAACCTAATCATTATCAGCAATTTATAATCACAATCATAGCTTCACTATCAGTTCAGTGAAATGATTTAAAATTATTTTCTTTTGAGCTGTTAATGTCTCATGAGTTTTCCACAGCGTCTGATGGTGAAAGTTTGCAAGAGAAATATTTTTCCTGTAATAGACAAATAGACAATAGATTTTTATCAGATGACAGATTACACGGTGGTGAAAATAATAACAACAAAAAAGATTCAATAAATTGGATAGGTCTTGAACTTTTTTTTTTTCTTTTCAGCATCACTGACTATAGGGGAGCGATCTATTTTTAAAGATCTTTAAGCTTACGGATGGCACAAAATGGTCCTAGTTTTTTGGTTTAGTTTCTTTTTTTTTGTCTTTTTCTGGTATTTGTTTTTGGGTTTTTTGAGGTTTTTTTGGTTGGTTGTGGGTTTTTTGACTTTTTTTTAAAAATCTGCATACTTAGACCCTCTGCTGGTGACCTGAATGGAGTTGTGCCAATTTACATTAACAATGTTGACACATATTTGGCTGTGGATTAAGCTAATGCATTTTTCATCTAATACATCTGCCCCAGCCTGTTATCAGAGGCGGCTGTCCCTATGGCAAGGGCAGATGAATGAAAATCTATTTCTTAATCAAGGCTAACCTGTTAAAGAAACTTGAATTCAGCATTAGCTTACCTTAATGTAACTGGCTGTAAGTTCAAGAAAATGCTGAGGATCAATTTAGCTCTTCCTGTTCCTGTGGTGGCATCTTCCACAACTGGGATAGGCAGCTAGGGGCTGGAGACAGACTCAAATGTCAAATCTCAACATGCTGCAATTTTTTCTTTCTGACAAGAAATCTGGTGGGGACAGATTCAAATGTCCCATCTCAACATGGCACAGATTTTCTTTCTGACATGGAGTCTGCTTTAGGAGAAAATCTACTTGAAACTGCTAGGGATAGATGGCTAGTCTTCCTCACAGGTCTGCACTGTTCACGTGTCTAACTCTCTTCTGGGTTAGAAAGCAAACTGAGAAATAACAAAAACAAAAAACAACCAAAAACAAAAAAAACAACAGCAAAACAAAAAACCCAAGAAATAAAAAACCCACCAAAAAACCCAAACAAAAACCCCAAACAAAAACCCCAACCAACCAGCGAACCAACCAACTAACATAACCCCAAAAAAACCAACCAAAAAGCCAAGCCAACAAACCATGACAAGATTGAGAAAGTATTAACACTCTGTTGATAGTGTTTCTTTCTGTTAAGAAAGAAGTTGCAAATGGAAGTGCACATTCCACCACCATGACTTGAGCTATAAAAAGTTTTAATATTTGATGAATCTTTAAAATGTGGTCTGTTTACAAATTTGCATCCCTATTTGATGCTATGTTAGGCATTCATTCTCCTTTATAAACTGCACAGTGACTTGCGAACAGATAAGAGATCCTTAAGCAGGTGAAATATATTTTTTTTTTTAAATAAAAATATGTATTCTCAAAAATAAAAGTAAGCAAATAAGGCATGGGAAATTGTTCTGAAGCTTAAAAAACAGTCTGCGTTATTGTGTGTATTTCTCTTAATATCAAGCTCATTAAAAGCGGACTGGTTTAGTCCTTACAGTATTCTAAATAAAACATACTGAATTATCTGAGAATGTGAGAGGACTCTGAATAATTCCCTAGATAGTGAAAATACATTTTCAATATTAAATTCTCAAATATAGCACAATGGAATTTTCCCAATCTTTCCAAAACACTGTGTTGAGGCGGAAGAAAAAGCATTAGAAATATCCTCCTGACAGGTAGTGAAATGAAAAGCATTTGAAAAATGCTGCTTTGAATGAAAATGCCATTCCAGCCCTAGCCATAACACCACATTTCCAGCTCTAGAGTCACTTGCTTCCCTGTGAATATCCCCCTGCCTTTGAACACAAGTCCTTTATTATTCATTCAGCAGCCTTCCCAAGATGTTTGCTAAAACACAAGGAGGCATAAGGATTTTAAACAATAAATAAGGCACCTCAGTACCACTTGGCTGTAGATTAAACAAAGAGGTCACTGAAAGTAAGAACAAGATTTGACCTTCGCTATTTCAGTACACATTGAGCAGGGCAAGGCAGAGCAATGTGAGCAGGCAGTCTGAGCAGACATCAGTACAACCTGCAAACAGCAGAAAAAGGTGCCTGTGCCGTAGTCATCCACAGTTCTAGCAGAGCAGCCTGCATATTTTCAAACTGAATTTTACTATTATGCTTCATTCCTTATATTGATGTAAGAGATTGTGAATTGGAATATCTGAAGAATGGACATAAAGTAGAAAATTTTTTTTGTGTGTGGTATTTTGTTGTTCTAAATGTCTTGGGTTAGTTTTTCTGTTTCTTGGGGTTTTTTCCCTACCACTCTTGCTCAATGCCTAGACACAGAGTTAAGGACACAAATATTACAAATAGTTTTGACAAGTTCAAATTGTTATTGTTGTACCTATGTAATATCAATTTTAAGTCTACCACCCAGGACATACTTTAAATAAATTCATACACAACATGTCACTGAACGTATTGCAAGTATTTGATTTGAATATATTCCTGGAATGCAATACGGTTTATTGTGGTTTTTCACTCTAATTTATCTTTCCATGTTTCAGAACAAACAGTAAATCCTTCTCTTGATAATTGTACCCACACAAGCAGAAAAACATTGACAACCTGTTTGAATGATTATTCAAGACAGAGAACTTTCCTTTTGATTTGAAAGTCCGTGGTGGGTAAAATTGCCTGGCTGCTAGATTTTCTGGCTTGGCAGAGAGCCAGAATGGGGTCCTCAATAGGCTGCAGTGGGGACGCTTGCTCTGGCATGGCCTTCCACGAACTGCAGGGGAAACTGATCCAGTGCCTGGAGCACCTTCTCCCCTCCTTCTTCCTTCACTTTGGTGCCTACAGGGCTGCTTCTCTCGCATTTTCTTACTCCTCTCACTCACAGCTGCTGGGTGCGTTTTATCCTTTCATAGATATGATAGCATAGAGGAACCAGCAGCACTGCTGAACAGCTCAGCTTCGTGCAATGGTGGGACCATCTCAGAGTGAGCTGAAAGGGGCTCTGAGGCTGGTACATCTTCTGATCTCACAGAAGCCACACTTGCAGGCCTCTTGCTACCAAAACTGTCATGTAAACAAAGTCCTTTGCTGCTGTTCATTTCTATTACTTCTTTTACTTTGATTAATATCAAATTTTCCTCTCTAATTTAAAAAAGAAGAATCTTCTTTATACATTTCTGTCATTGGTAAAAATATTTATGTTTCCCTGCCTCATCTGTTCCTAATTTCCTTTTTGTCAGTGTCAAAACAACTCATTCTCATACAACAAGGATTGGCCGATAGGTTAAAAAGCAATTGACATTGGGTAGCCTCACTCAAAAACAGTATAAAAAAAGGAAAAAACAAAATGGACAATTTTGAATTACAGAATTGTACAAAATTGTTTTTGAAATTGCAGGAGATTTAATGGCATTGCACATTATTATTATTGATGATGCAATTTTGGTTGCTTGGGGACAGCTGTGGATGTCATGAAATTTTAGAAATATTTTTCTGTTTCTATGGATTAGGGTTTGCCAATGTATCTTATCTGTTCTCTGGCAGCTGTCATGATTAGGAGCTACTGAATGCTCTTTTTTTTTTTTTTTAA
Source organism: Callaeas wilsoni (assembly GCA_013398955.1). Classification (NCBI taxonomy): domain Eukaryota; kingdom Metazoa; phylum Chordata; class Aves; order Passeriformes; family Callaeidae; genus Callaeas; species Callaeas wilsoni. Next base: position 40,464 of record VWPU01006666.1, read on the forward strand.
TGTCAAACAATAAATAAATAATTGGTAATGAAAAGAGGGTAGGCACTTATAATGTAACTGTATATCTTAAATCTGTGAGGTGCATCGAGTCACTTTGCCAGTTGTTCCCAATCATTCTCAAACAGGAAAACAAACTGGTAGCAAAACTAAATCCCAGAAGGAAAATAACCACTGAATTTACATCCACCAGTAAACACAATTCCACATATGTTTTCCCTGTATAAGATATGAACGAAGAATTCTTAAATTTGTACAGCATGAGAATTACATCAACAGCAGGAAGTGCACAGAAGAAGAAACCAACCAAGCAAGCTCAACTTTTGAGTGTTAAATGTCAAAAGAAAGGCCACATGCAGTAGCTGTATTTCAGTGAATGAAGAGGATGCTCTTCAGAGACATCTCATCTACTGGTTTAATATACGCTTAATATTCATTGTGATGTAGTTGTGTATCATCTAATATAAGAAGAGTAAATAAAAAGAAATAAAAGAATAGAAAAATAGGAAGCATCGACATTACTTTCACACAAATTTAATTATAAAATTAGTGGTTTCCTCCATCTTCAGTCATCAGTAAGGTAGGCTTCCTCTGTACTCCAGAAATGTACCAAGCCCAAACTAAAAAAATACCTATGTGGGATGAGCTGTCCCTGAGGAAGGGCACTTTATCCTCCACAGGAGTTGAATTTGGCTGCACAGTTAGGCAGCTAGTGCCCTAAGAAAGTAAGAAATTCATGTAAGAAGTACAGAAATGAAAAAGGACCTCTAGGAGATGCGTGTACTTCTGAAGCAGAAGCTGGATGTCAGACAGGATAACAGGTATCTGAAATGCTACTGAACATATGTTTGGTCAACTGGCACTCTGATTTTTTTTCAGAGCAATTAATGGTGTTTCATTCAGCTGCACACTCTGCAGAGGCATCTCATGCCATCTTCAAATCATGAAGTTATCGAAAGCATGTGCACAGGGCTGACAGGGCAAGTGCACAGTGTTGTCTGAAATATCCTACATGATTCTACCCGGCCTGGGACTGCTGACTGTTGGTTCAGAACAGAGTGAATTTCCCTCTTTTATATTTTTTTTTTTTTTTCCCCTCCTTTTTTAAAACACATATATGTCTGAAATCCTAAAAAGTTTCAAACAATACTAGACAGCAGTGTTCAGATGACCATTGGAACTCTTGGAACTTTTAGACTTACAGTGGTCATGAGATTACTCTGGACATAAGAATAAACTCTCCGTTAACTATAATGAGAGCTTAAAAACTTGGCTCATAGGCAAACACCTACATCGAAAAAACTGAATTTTAGGATCAACTGTTCGAAGACAGATTTCCTCTTTATTTGGTTACCTAAATAAAGGCATGATTGGTGTAGGTTATTAAAGCTGTATGCTATTAAAGACAACCAACTCTATGTAGCAGCCTTTCCATTTGCAGATTAGATAGGATTCCACAGAATGTCTCAAACAACAAAAATTAGTCTCTGTTCCAGCAATTAAAATCAGATCTGAATCGTGAGTAATATAGATGTTTTGACATGCCTGTGGCCAACATTTTACATTCTCTTGTGAGACGTTCTTGATAAATATTAATAAACTGTGGAAGTATTTAGGAAACGTATATGTAATAAGATTCCCTGTAATTGTCTCCTCTAAAAATGTGATTGAATAGACACCCAAATCCTTTATTAACATTCCATGTATTTCAACATCTGGGTTTGTTTTCAGTGTTGTATTTGTATTATTAATAATTTAGAAGACCATGATTTTGTTTACCTTTGTTGTTGTTGTCATTACAGTCTTTGTTGTGTATAAATGTTTTGGGGTAATTCTGTCTTTTGAGCATCATAAACGGTAACAAATGCTTTTTGATTCACTTACAAATTATAAGAGAAGAGCCATGAAATTTTCCTAACCTTTTCTGCAGCTCAATAAATCACAAACAGACAAGAAAGTTAAGCACTGCTTCAGTGGAAAATCAGCAGACAGATGTAGCACACATTCCCCTCAAAATAATTCAGAACCTGTTCCAATTTATCAAATGCCTACTTTATCTGTCAAAACAATGTCCTTTCTCAAATAAAGGGCATTGTTTCTGCAGCAAGAAAAAGGTTCTGATGTATTGTTATCTGCAAATGGATGGTGGAATAATGGAACAACAGGCAGCATTTCAAGCTAAGAGATCAAAGGGCAGAATACATTACAATTCTTGTTAAAATAAATTAGACTGAAATCATAATTTTAATAAAGGCATTTATAACCCTAAACAATATTTTTTCGAGTTCCCAGATCAGCAGAAACAATAAGAAAATCCCTTTAAATATGTAAGTTGATGCATTTCTTCCCATTTTGAGAACTTCAAATTTCAGAGCTGTAATGTACATTAGCTGGTATCTTGTGCTGACATGACACTATCTTACATTTGCAGAGGAAATATTTTCAATTGCTTTATTCATTTTTTACTGTATTTTCATGTTACCATCATACTACAAAAGCGTTCCTAGATTTCTAGATTAAGAATTTCTGTAAGCAAAATTTGGTATCTTGAAATCTGCCAGGATAATTTTGATTTTTAAATGTTCAATGTTATATTATGATATTAAGTCACAATATTGAATCAAATTCCTCCTTATAAGCAGCCATCCTTTCCAAATTCCACTAATAAAATTAAATCAAGAATTAAATCCTTTTAAAACCCTATCCTCTCTAGAGTAAATTAGAAATAAAACAACAAAAAAAGTAAACTCTTAATAATTGTCAATTAACTGAAAAAGCCCAGGAGTTTTAAGTGTTTAGCAAATCTGTTTACTCAAACCTGGTTCTATTATCAAGCCATTTTAATGCTCAGATACTTTCTTTAACCTCAACATGTCAGATATTTATGAAGATTCCTGCAGCCAGCTTGATCCCGAGCTGAACTGTGACAACTTTGCGCTGATGTATCTGTCTCCTCCATGATTGCATATGGCTTTTTCATTCTTATATTCTTCCATTTTCCAATTCTTCTTTATGTAACTGTGACCTCAGTCTGTTATTAGGTTTTTCTCCTTATGATACATTTTTCAATATCACAGAATCCTCTAAAAATACCATTGAATCAACTCCTTTAGAAAATTATTCCTTTATAATCAGCTAATGACAGCTTCAAAAGTTAGCAACGTTTCTTTTTTTTACTAAACACTTTACTTGTACCTTGATATTCATAATCTCTAAAACAGAGCCTCAAACATTCTATGAAAAAAACCCCAAGGATCAGAATCATAGCAAAGTAAAAATAAGAACACTTTGCTATAAATCCTCTGCGGTCATATTTATTTCCAATCTAAGTTTTTATTTTGGTGCCATTCCAGTGCAAGGTAAAAACTAAGCCCATCATCTTTAATCTTGGACATCTGTTAAAGCTCAGTTGTGCCAGCTCTTGCTCAACTGCGTAAGTAGATGTCTGTGTTTATAAATAGTCCAGCTGAAATCAATTAGTCCTTGTACAGTGTGATACAGCTCATGGGGAATTCTAGAATTTTCCTAATTAAGATTAGACTAACTCAGAAAGATTACTGATGTCAAAACAAGCTTTGACCGGTGTGAAACTGGGTAGAATTGTGGAGGGGTCATTGCATCCCCATTTGCACATCAGCAGTCTCTGGCTGGAGGTAGTTCCACACGCTTTTGCTACCACCACTGTGTGAGAGCATTCTCTGTCCTTTTGCAGGCCGGATTGAACAGTTTAATTCAGAAATTTGTGCCAGTGCAACTGATTTTGCCCACACTATGCTAGGGAAAACACAAAGTTAGTTACTGAGAAGCTGCAGGATGACTGCCAGCTAGTGGGTAGTGAGAAAAAAATGGGTGATAAAAATTGTCACTTCAGCACAGCCCAAATGAGAAGGGTTTGTGTATTTAAGTCTCAAAGGTATGCAGGATTTGGCTAGCACATGCAGACTACAATTCATTGAGAAATGAGGCATTCTTTTACTGCTTTTTGCTGCTGGAACCATTCAGAACAGCACTAGTTTGTCTTAACCAAGCAATAGACCATATTTCAGGACAGCTTTGTTGTATTGATCAAAACAAATTTAAACCAACAGTTAAATAAAGAATCTTGCTAGCAGAGTAAATAAACACTAATGTTACAAGAGCTAGACACACATTTCAAGACTCACTTCAAGATCTTCATCCCAGCTATATTTTCAAGAATTAGTTGACAATAGTTCTATCATTTTATAAGTACAGAGCTGAAAACTCAAAGATAACTCTATTTAAAGACTTATGAATAGATAAATTTTTATGACTGATATTTACACTCACAAGTGATGAAAATTAAGAACTGAGAAACAACTACAAATTTCATTTTAATTTAATAAAGATATTCTGTAGCTATTGACAAAAGAAAATGGTCATTAAATAAAGATTAATGAGGAAGTGAATTAAATTCAGAGAATGTGAAGATAAAATAAAAAATGTATCTGGAGAAAACAAACCTTTCTCTTCCAGATATTCTTAATAAAAATCAGAGACAAAACCTAAATTGAAATGGTTAATTAGAACCCAGGCCGAAATCTCTTGGCAACGAGAATGCCAGCTGAAATTACTGAGGTTTTCAGAAGCACAGACGATTAGGAATAGGATGATCCCAGATCAGTGCAGTTTATACAGGGGACCGCAATCTCTATTGAAATCTGACTTTGGGTTGCTCTGGAAGCAAGCTGGAAGAATAGAAAACATCCAATTTGAATATCAGCCATAAACTATCTGAAACCAAAATCAACAGAGATGCATCAGTGTAAATGGTTGGCAAAGAGTAAATAATTTGCCATGATTCTCTGCAGAGCTGCAGCAGGAACTTTTCCTCAGAGTCATTTCTGATGCTGAGAAAGCAAATTAGGACCTTGTTAACACTACTCTCTGCTGCCTTGCCCATTACATACGCACTCCTCTCCATGAAACACGCATAAAAGTGTGACTAAAAATGAATAGACAATTCTGATGTGATAGCATATATCCCAGGGGAAAGTGACATGACAAAGCACAGGAGACTGGGAACTAAACCTACCATATTTAGGACATGCAAAGTACCCCACGTCAAGTGAAAAAATATCAACAAAAATATCAACGCTGTCTGTGGAACACTTTCAGATACATGTTTCTGTATGACATTATACAAAAGAAAATCACACAGGATTTTTGGTTTTGCACAGTTTCCTTTCTTTTGACTACATACTTCTTTTGCTTAAGAGAGAATTTTCTCAGCAATAGTTTGAACATACAGTGCATAGGAAATAAAGTGAAAAATTTGTTAATTAAAGTGATCAAGACTATAAAGAATACATTCTCTGTGAGAAAGAATGCTCGCAGGGAAAAAAAGAAAAGGTAAGAAAAAATTTGTCTTCTTAAGGAAGTTAAAGTATTCAGGAAATGTTTTATTCACTGATAACCAAAAAAACAGGATCTTGCCTCTTTACAATAGAATGTAATGAAGAATAGAATAAATTATATACAACTGATTTGACAAAGCTCTTCCTAACTGTAATAAAATTTCACAAGGTGGTCAAAAACCACATTGTTATCTACACTTTCCACTAATATAATTCTGCTCAATTGTTATTTTTGCTTTGAAAGCTAGATTCACGTTTTTGCAGATGTGAAAGAAAAATGAAGCCATGTATGTCACTCTGCTTTTAAAAAAAAGATCAACAAAGTGGTTTGTGGTTCATATTTCCATCCTCTTCTAACAGAAATTCATAGGAAATAAAATATGAAACCAAATAGATACATAATATCCTTATTTTCCACTTGATATTCACATGTTGATCTTGCAATTAGGGAAGAAAATCAAGACAGTTTAATCTGGCTTCTCTCAGGAAAATTACTTGAAGAATACAAAGACCTGTATACAGTTATTAATTTAGAAGTTAACTGTCACTAATACTTAGATGAACACTCAGGCTTATGAAACCTTGATCTTGTCTGCTAAGTAGCTTTGTAAAAGGTAATCCCAAATGGAGCTGTTTTTCCATATATCATTTCGTTCGAAAAGAAAAAAACAACTCATTTCATTTACATTTCAGCAAATTATGTTGACTTTGGTAGTGTATAGTATCAAATTAAATTGCTAAACATCATATTTTTCTCCAAAGTTAAAATTAATTGTGACATTGAGTAGATAGTTAAACATACAGTAAAAATGACAATTTAAAAATGAAATATTTCATGGTTAATTAAGAAAGGTTATGAATAACTTCCATTTTGGAATGTTTTACAGTTCTTTATCATTTGAGATACACATCAAAACATAAAAATAAAAACTATGGATCTTCCAGTCTAATACACAGCTTCCAGTAAAGGGAACTTTGAATATCCCCTTAGAGATTTCGGCAATGATTTTCCACTCCATTACACCAATTTCATACTGGGGTAAGTCCATTGATGTCAATGGTGTTACATCAGCTTAAAAACAATATGACAGAATAGAAGATCAAGGTTATTCAAGCTCTTATTTATGGTTATGGAAAATTACACATGTCTGATGTACATAACAAGACTCTGTTGTTTTGTATTTCTTTGATAATGAAAATGTCCTCGTATACAAAAAGGCAGAAAACTGAAGTTGAAATATAACAGATATTTACCAGCTAAACATACATACATGTAGACAGCAAATGCTGGTTGTAAAATAACCATGCAAGATGACAGCTGCTCAGCTATACTAAAATTAAATGTGAGAAAAGTTTGAATAGACCGAATTTTCAGAATTTATGAAGTCCTAGGGAACTATAAATCAGGAAGTTAATAAGTTTAGAGTTATAATTATTTCTGCAGTACTAGTATTTTGTATTTATTTATTTACCTTAGTATTTTCTTTTTATTTTCTACTTCCAGAAATGTAACCAGACTGATAACTGAGAATTTGTGAAATACGTTGCTCTTGAAACAATAGCCAAATAAGTAAAAAAAATATCATAGTCACAAAGTTAGCTACAAAGACAGTCTCCTTTCTGGAACAAGAGATTGATCTAACTGGTTGAATTTTCATCATAGCTAAGAGACTTTACCTGAGAGCAGTCTGAATCTTTGATTACTTCTAATACACAGTACTGCCCAAATATACCATCAAGATGTTTGCACAGCCTGTCTGGCCTGTGGTAAAGCATTTCTGAGCTTTCTGTGAAAAACTCTGGAATGTCTGTGGTGGGGAATCAACTTCTCTTTTCTTCTAGACGCTATTGCCTTCCACAAGAGCAGAGGAGATAGTTAGAGGCATAGGATTCTCCCTCTCCTAGTTCTCCATGCTACAAGTAATGCTGGAAAAACTGCAAACCTTTAGGGATCTGTAGATTTACCCACAAAACTTTGTAAGAAACATACACAGAGAGTCAACATGAATGAGTAGGTTTTTTTCTCAAGCAGACCTGGGTATCATGTATCCATGGAGTACAGTGTTGCCTCATTTAGCTTTTCATTCATGGAACTTCCAGGGTTTTTTTCTAATGAAGTAATACCTAGCAACACCTTCACTTATCTTGTATTTGTGCAGTAATTTTTTGTCTAAGAGCACTTTGAATTTTTACCTACTGAATTGCATGCTTTTTCTTCAATACAGTTTCTACAATTTATGGTGGTTTTTTTTTTTTTTAATTCTAATGCCAAAGCCTCCTTACATTTCCTTCCTCAGCAGCTTGGTGTCATTTATAAGGTAAGACCCATTAAGAGCAAGTGGTTTTAAATTGTCAAAATCAGTAATGGAAAATTGAGATAGACTTAGGTCATTCTCTTCTCATTTTCCTCTTTCCTTTATTTCTCCAATATTATTGTGATCCTCTCTTTAACACTTTGTCAATAGTTTTCCAACTAGGCCATTTTTGCCATAGGAAAACATAACATGGGATTATGTCAACAGCTCAAAATTTGCAGCATTCACTGCCTTTTAGTTCTCGCAAAGTCGGCTCTCTTGGAAAAGGAGAAATTGTATATTGTTTGAAGATAAATATATGAATTGTTTCTTGTCACCTTAATATTATGATTTTTTCTGTGGCTGGATTTTGGCCCAGGTGTTTTATTTATTTTATGGCTGTAAACACATACAGGCTTGGAATTCTATTATTACAAAGAATCATGAGTAAGGCTGATCTATAAATGCAGCAGTATCCACTAGCTGGGGTATTTTCTTCTGAAATACTTTGAAGAACAGACAATGTATAAAATCTGAGTATAAAATCCTTTTACTTTATAAAGCATCATATTTCAGCATCTCAATTTAGTGGTTTACAGAGTAGGTATCTACCTATCAGGAGGAAACCCAATCAATTTGCCTAAACATACATATATAATACCATCCAAAATAGAAGAGATAGGTTATCACACTCAGTCTTTCACTTCAGAAAGCTATTTATTTCCAGTACATTCTTTGTCATATCTTTCCATATATCTTGAGTAAAAATGAAGCTTGGACATGTAGATCACATGTAGACTGATACACTGTAAATATTAAAATTTGGTTTTTTGAATATATGCTTGAACTCAAAATAAATATCAGATTAATTTAACTGAACGATCAAAAAAAAAAAAACCAAAAAAGCAAAACCTAACCCTAGAACCTTAAATACTGTTGAAAGAAACAAAAATCAAACAGTAATAAAAACCCTAAACTTAGTAACAGAATGTATAAAAAAAATTGAAAAATACTGGTGTAAACAAGAATGACACAAGTCTATAAGAAAATATACCACAGAGAACTTTGATATGAAGATATATATAGATTTAAAAAATCCTTTGAGTTAGTGCAAAAGAGTGGATATTTTCCTGTTTCTCTTGTTTAAAAAGGTGGGCTAAATCAGACAGGACCCTCTGTCAGGTCTTTTCTCCCATTACAGACTTATTTCAGGCTGAACTGAGCCACCTTCTGGAAAGTTCTGTCTTTCTTCTTCTATTTAGAATTAAAGTAGCCAAGCCTCTTACACTAGCAGGTCACATTCAGATGGCTACAGTTCAGTAAGATTAATCCCATCCTGTCTAGTCTCCTACACAGATAGTTTCATAGAGTTTTAATCTCATTGTGCTTCAAAAGTTACATCTGTAGGGTAAAAGTAGATTGCCGGAAAATAACTTCATTACTTCCTGGATTAGCTCATTGATCAGTGTTTTTATCAATGATATATTAACAGTTAACAAGCTGGCTCCAAAAATATTTTTTCTTATTTAGCCCTTTGCATTCTTTGACACTCTGAGAGAGTTGGGGCTGTTCAGCCTGGAGAAGAGAAGGCTCCAGGGAGACCTTCTAGCAGCTAAGAACAGGATGAAAAGGGACTGTTTCAAGGGCATGTACTGATAGGATAATGGGAACAGCTTAAAACTGAAAGAGAATAGATTTAGATTAGTCGTAAGGAAGAAATTCTTTAGTGTGAGCCACCGGAACAGGTTGCTCAAGAAAACTCTGAACACCTCATTCCTGGAAGTGTTCAAGGCCAGGCTGGATGGGGCTTTGAGTTACTCTGGTCTAGCGGAAGGTGTCCCTGCCCTTGGCAGTGGGGTTGGAACTAGATGATCTTCAAGGTTCTTTCCAACCCAAGCTATTCTATGATTCCATGATAAATATCCAGAAGGTTTTGAAGGTTTGTTTGATTTTGATATTTGCATTAAAAAAACTATTTCTATGGTTGGTCAGCTGCAGGTGTTGGAAAAATAATGTTTTGAACATCATTTTTGATTAAGACATGTTTGTAAACTGTGGTAGTTTGTTCTTGCCTGGCTGTCAGAAGCACACCTATCTGCTCTCTCATTCCCCATCCTGAACAGGATGGTGAGAAAAAGAGGTGGATGAGTGGAAGCAAAGAGCGGAAAAAAAGAGAGGGAGAGAGGAGAGAGAAGTAAAATGATTTTAGGCTACTGATAAGTTATATAGCTTTCATAAAGTGAGAAATAGGGGCCCTTGGCCCGTAGGATTTTAAGCCAATATTTCTAGCAGCACAGGAGAGTGTCCTACCTACAACACACAGTGCAGGAGTTATGGACCAGGATATGTGAAGCATGATGAGCACTAACTACACTTCTGTTGAAGCTCTATTGCTCTCTTGGGAAAAATCTCTCTCAGGAAAAATGATTCTCACAGAAGTTAGGGCATGATTCTTATTTTAGTAGTTAGGACACATGCCTTGGAACAGTATACTAGAATTTAATTATTTTCTTCTAGATGCTTTATATATTTTATAAACAATTTTGGCTGCAAAACAGAAATACTCCTTCAAATTCAAAAGCATTCAAAGGAGACCAAAAGAGAAAAGTCTCTTTTACAAGGTGTATAAGTAATCCTCTGCCAGATTCAAAAGCATGGATAAGTAATGTACCTTTTGTGACACTTGAATTAATTTAAAGGACTGTCTAGATCCTTTGCATTTACTATATGGTAGCTATTCAGTATTAAATAGCATGGACTACTTTTCATATTTACTGTGGAACCATGAGATCCACATGGATTGAAAGACTTTTCTGTGGGATCATGTTCCCTAATTATTACTTATTTTTTATTAATTATTTTTCTGTTTCTTTCTTCTGAGGACAGTTCTTGCAAGCCCTTCAAATAAGCACAATTGCATTAGAAACGCTTAGGCTGTATCCAAAGCCTGCAAAAGTTAACAGGAATATTCTTACTGATTTCAGTGGCTTTGTTTACAGTTAAAAGACATGCAAGTTGAAGTCCATCACTCATTGCTATGGGTCAATATGGAACATTATTTGAATGTGTAGAGATATTCAGATATTTTAATGCTAGTGTTTGGGATAAATTAACCTTCTCTCTTGTACATGCTACGGGACAATTTCATCAATTCAAATCATATGTACAGTCAGCACAAAGCATTCTTCATTTTCCTTATGTAATATGTTTAAGGCTAGACAATTGCTTTATGTCTTTTCAATTCCATATTTCTCCTGTTGAACCATTGTTTGTCTTAATGCATATTAAGTCCAAAACTGCAGAATTGTCTCTGAGTCATTGTAAACCAGCCTTTTTTCTTAAAAACCCAGCTTCTTTATTTTAGTAACACAGGAATAAGACTTGCATACCAGCCTCTTCTCAGCTCCTTGAGCAGCTGAATACACATGTAGGTTTGTTAAGTTTTTAGAGAATGTAGTTCACAATAGAGTTAAAAAGTGGTTAAAACCCACAGTGAACATCTTTCTCATACTCTTTGTGAAAACCAGTGCCATGTGCTTGCGTGCTCAGGAGAGCATTTTCAAATGGGACAAACTGAGTACTTTCAACTCTTGTGTACTGGTGCTTCAAAATTTTCCTAAGAGTTTTCTTCCCAATGTATACACTTTTTCTTTTCTGCAAGTTGAGCTAAATCAAATTTTTAATCAATCAATAAATTGATTTTTGTTTTACAGTTATATATTGTAAGCTTTTACTTCAGTTATTTAATTATTATTCATTTTATTCATTCCATTAATGGGAATTCAGAAGAGGAAAAATACTCTTTCAGCTCAAATCAACAGGAACACTTTTAAATATTATTTTTGCAAACCAACAACTGGCAGAATTTCTTTGAATAACTTTTTTACCTATTTAATCCCCAAGTTTTTAACACTCTAAGATTTATTATATTTCTTCTTAAAAGGCATTTACAATTTAAAACAAAATTTTGTGTTGCAAAAAAAAGCCAACAAAGAAAAATATACCTTACCAATGCCTTATTCAATCATTATGAAGTTCATTTGGGTTTTTTTTCAGTTTTCAAAAGATTAACTGTTTTTCACATAATTTTGTAATATTCACATGATTATAAGGAAACAGATAACAAGTATGTCTTTGAGCATTTTCACAAATACAGCATAGTCATAGAAACTAATAAATTTTACCCAATACTACCAGCTTTGCTATCTGGCTTTCTAATGCTGTATCTAATGACAGCTTCAAATTCATTTTGAACTGACTATCCAGGCATATTCATTGGCAATCTTTGCCTTAATCTGACCTACTATTTCTGTTCTCATCTTTATTTCAGATTCCTACAATTTTTTCTCAATTAACCTCTCAAAATTTCAGCATCTTTTGGCCTTGAACATGCTATACTATTTCAATGCTTCCATGTTTCCTTTACTGTCTAATTAAAAACATATTTCTTGTTATATTTTTCCTTCTGAAGCACTTCTCTCCTCTCTCATTTTGGGAATACAGTTTTCATTACTTTCCTTTGTCTCACTTAGCAAAAAAATATTGAAATGTTCAATAGTTTCAGAATGAAAGACATTTTTAAAGTAAATGTGTTTTTTACCCCCTCTTTAGCTGGCACTCATTTTGTTTTTGTATAAAGAGTGAAGTGTTTTCTAAATGACTTACAATTATTCTCTTTATGAGGTAACAGCATCACCCATCTCAAGGTAATTTTCTTAGTTCACAAGTACTCCAGTTAAAGTGCTACAACATTACTCAAAACCAGGTACCAGGTCTGGCTGTGGGTCCTCCTAAAAACAATTCTGCTTCTCAAAAAGTATGTTTATGAGAGATAAATATCCTTTTCAAGTGGCCACCTTCTTTTTTATTTTTGAGATTTTTTGATTTTGGGTTGGGTTTTTGGTTTGTTTTCTGCACAGAAAACACTTGATATAATTGCTCACACTTCAGCATGAGTTGACATTTGAAATCACTGGAAAGGACTCTGTGTAGTCCTATGCTGTTCACATAGCTCTTCTGTTGTCTTCTGTAACCCGATGCAAAAGTCTTAAACATAATTTCAATGACAATTGACACATATTTTTAGGCTTAGAAAGATCATAGTCCAAACACTGCCTCCAAACTGACATCTACCTTTGGTCAGGTTATTTGCTAATACTGACTGAAGTCTGGACTCAGTTACTAGCAGCACTTCTTGATTTTTTATTTTATACTTCATTCTTAATTGCTGACTTACTGCCGATATTTAGATAATATTCTTCCAATGCAGTTTTAAACAACAAGAAGCTCTCACAAACTGGGAATAACATGCTGATACCATAAACGTAAACAGGGATGAGATTTATATTTCTTGAAGTTCAGCACAGAAATCAGTTGCTTAAACAGAGATACCCAGTGATGTGTGAGATAACTGAGGGTATCTAACCTGACTGACAGTTCCTCACCAGAAACACACAAGTTTCCCACAGATCCTGTGTGTTATATACCAGCTGCGTGCACAACACCTCAGATGCCTTGTGTCATTTCAGATAGTTCTCACTGTGTATGCTTCGGAAACTTGATCGCACCACTTCAGATGTGTAGGTAAAATCCACCTTCTGTGTATGTATTAAAACTCAGCCAAATCATACAAAATAAATATTAAAAATAATTCTAGGAAGTTTGTGTAAGATCTCCCTTAAAAAGCAGATACCCATAGTTCAATTATTTTTTATATGCTGATGATACAAAGATTAGTCTGGTACCAGAATTAAGTGATCATGCTCTCACACTCTTCTTCTGAAGTCAGCTATTGGTTAGATCTGAACATTTTGGTTTAAATTAGTACTTTTTCCTATGCACTTAATCAGAAACTGACTTGAAACAAGGAAGAGAAATTATGATTACCTTTTTTTCAAATTTAATTAGAAATCCCATGGAGTCAGCATGTCCGTACCTTGAGGGAGGGACTCATTCATATCAGTTAGCAACAAGCCATCTGGTCTCTTTAGAAGAAACGATGATAGAGTTTCAAGTTTCCTTGGCCAGAGGAAGGAACTGTGGTCTTATTTATTTATTGAGAGACGTGTAAGTATCACTTTATCACTAGAATCATACTGTTTATGCAGCTTTTCTTAAAACTCCACTTCAGAGAAACATTTATTAGCATTCTGTATTCTAAGGTTATTCCAAGTCTGGATATGGCCTGACAGGTGCATAAAAAGGGAAATTCATTAAGAGGTAGGCCACCTCCCATAGAAACACTGCCTCTGAGATTCTCACATCCACGAGGTTGTCACAGCCCCTTCACCATTCTATACAGGTTTGTGAGCTCTGGCAGCAAAAGAGACCAGGAACTTGACTGGTTTGTGTAAAGGCAGAACTGGGGATACAGAGACCTGCCAGCTCACTGGTGCTAGCAGCCTTTGAGGCAAAGGAAGAAAACAACTCCTTGTGATTTGATTGCTTCTATTTTTGTCTCAAGTAGAGAGAAAATTTAAAGTATTTTCCCGCTAATACATCTGTGTTTGTCAGGGTTTATGTGCATCATAGCATCACTGCACTCATAGGAAAAAGCAATATGAAACGATTTCTAAATATTGTCTTTTTTTCAAAGCAAGCAAACAAATTAGCAAGCAAGATCTCTCCAGAATCTTCTTATATTTTATGTAACCTGAGAAGAAGGAAGTTCTTACAGGAAATCTGGTGACTAATCAAAGTCAGAACACTTTTTAACTTTACATCTGTTAAGATATGAATTCTTGATATAACTCAGTAAAGAATATGGTTGATGCAAAACTGAGTGCCAGATTCAAATTTCATCAAAGTTCAGGCTCCGTTCAATTTTGCAGCTTAATATCTACCTCTATTTTCATCAGTAGAAGCTTATTTTGTGTGTTTAGATATATATTCTCATGTATCACAGTACAAAATAACTATTCCACTTTGATTTTTTAGTATTTCAGACTTACCTCTAGTTAAGAGAAAGTTGTCAAATTTCTGCTGCAAAACCTTTATTCCTGATGACAATGATTATACAAGAAATAATCTTCTATATTCTAGGATGAGAACATATACTTCTTTCCAAATAGAGTAAATATGGTAGAGGAATCAGCAATAATAAAAAAATGCAATTATATTGAGTGCAATGTTCGGAACAAAAGCATTTTTTGGTATTTTCATGCAACTTGTTACAAAGAAGTGATCTACCGTCAAATAATTAATTTGTTTCCAAATTTAGTAATTTTTTTATGAAAATTGAGTTTTAAATAATAAGGATAAACATTGCTGCAGTACACTAAGTCATATGTGTTGAGCTATTAGAAAATAAGCGTGAGGAAAATTCATTGTCTCATTCCATTTAATCACGCAAAAAGAAAAGCAAAAGCAAAATCGAGGGATGTTCCTTCTGGAGTATCATAAAGGTCTGGTCTTAGTACAGTATGTGTGGTGCCTCTCATCCTGGTCCTGGCATATCAAGAAATAAATACAATAATTACAAGTAATAAATACAAAAATTTCCAGGTAATTAAAAATTTATAAATACTAAGCAGTAAAAAAAATGGGCCAGCTGTGTAGAGAAGACATGGATTTTTTGACAAAGAGGTCATATGAATCATGGATATTTAAGTATATTTTAACAGGTCATAAACACAGAAGTAAAGAATGAAGTCACATTCAACAGTCAATTCTAAAATTTACTGAGACCGAGGAGGATTTCGAAGTCACAGCAGAGTGCCACATTAGCTACCTGTATGAGGTGCCTGTGCAAAGCTGTAGTCAAGGGAACCCAGGTAACCTTAAACAGAAATAGGATGCCAGAAGCTCTCACATCTGTACATGGCATTTAAAACAACACTAACACAAAACTCTACAGATTTCTACTTTTACAGTTTTTTAAAAGGATATGTAGAGATTGGGATGTTTCCAAAATAAGTAAGCAACAGAAATGCGTGTGGCACACTGGGACAGTTTGGCCGTACAGAACAATGTCCCAAAGCATTTGGACTGTGCAGAGAGCAACTGTAAAGCTCTGGGAGTGTGCAGAAAGGATTACTAACCCACACGGACCCATTAAAACAAATAAAACCCCCAAAACAAATAAAACAAAACAAAACCATCTGTATATATCTGAGGCCACTCAGGCCGAACATGAGTTTACAGGAAGGCACACAGCCTCTGTGGGTAGACTTAATCTCCCTAACTAGTTAGTGAGCACTTGAACAAACCAGGCACACACAATTCCATGGGCCTGGATGGGTTGCACCCACGAGTCCCAGGGGAACAGGCTAACGTCATTGTAAGATTTCTCTCAATTATCTTGGAATAGTTCTGATAAACAGGAGAGATTCCTGAAAACTAGAAGAGAGAAAACATTGCTCTTGACTTCAGTGGTGAAAAGAAAGCTCAGTATTACAGGCAGGTCAGTCTCACTGCTGTCTCTGGGAAGATGATTGGGAATATCTTTCTGGAAGCATACATATATATAAAGGAAAAGCAGGCAGTAGTCAGCATGGGTTTAGAGAAGGGTAATAATGTTCAATCAACCTGATAGGCTTCTACAACGAAGTGAATAGATTGGTGGGCACAGAGAAGACAATGTGTTAATGGATTATACTTTCACAGCAGATGTGATATTCTACTATCTCTACTTTGTGAGAGAACCGTTAAGTGTCATTATTTATCTAAAGTGCTGTTATTCACTATGTAAATCTAACTTAAAATGTTGTGGCTGTAGATTTAGAGATAAACATTCAGAACTAAACAGTGTTGCTGAGATGAAGAAAGTTTAATATGTCTCATATGAATGTTCCCATTTATAACAGTACTCTGGTTTCAAATTTAGGTCGTTGTCAATACAACCATCAAGTGAGTGACAGAAATGCTAGGATCTAATAGCAGTCCAGAGAAAAGAAAAGTTTCTCATACTCAAGAAAATTGAGATATTAAGAAAAATACTGAAGCTTTCCTTTACTTTGGTATCCTGGAAATCAGAGCATTTCTCTCCATAGCAGAGAAAAATGTAGAAAAGATTAGAAGAAAGTGTAACCACACTCTGTCAGAAAATGCAAGCTGTGTCTCTAAATCTTCTCTCTAGTTATCACTACAAGATATTATGCTGGAAGGATTATCATAAAAATTTTAGAATTGTTTGGGTTGGATGGACCTTAAAGATCATTTCGTTCCAACCTGTCTGCCATGGGCAGGAACACCTTCCACTAGACCAAGTTGCTCATTCAACCTGACATTGAACTCTTGCGGGAATGAGGCATCCATAACTTCTCTGGGCAATCTGCTTCAGTGTCTCACCACCGTCATTGTAAAAAAATTCTTCCTAATATCTAATCTAAACCTGCAAGTCTTTCAGTTTAAAGCCATTCTTCCTTGTTCTGTCACTACATGCCCTTGTTAAAAGTCCCTCTCTGACTGACTTGTAGGCCCCTTTTAGACACTGGAAGGTGCTCTAAGGTCTCCCCAGAGCCTTCTCTTCTCCAGGCTGAGCACTATTTAAATATTTCTGCCCTCTATGTACATTTCACAGCTGAACACCACAATTTTTTTTTGCTTTCTCAATATATAGCACTACAGAAATCTGAAGAAGTATGAAAGAATATGACTTTATTAATAATCCTTAAATGACAGATATTGTCTGTATTCTGTCTTTCCTGCAGAAAATCACAAGAAACTGTGATCGAAGATCCTCTTTGCTCCATTACAAAGTTCTTCATTTGACAAGGATGAGTCCTTGCACCTGAGAGATGTTAAATGGCTTCAGAAGCTCACAAACACATATGCTGTTGAATTAAGAAGCTTCGTATGCTGAATACCTCAGATTAGAATCTCTCTCACTGTTAGTGCATTCAGCTTGCTGAGGAGCTTCCTCACTTCCGCTAATGAAAAGCAGATTCTTTACACATTTGTTCTGTCATAATTTTTGTGGTCTGATCCGTGCACTGACTGGAGTACAAGGACATTTGTTTGGATAACGGCACTGAAACATTCTTTGTAGTGCATGTTACTTTTCATCAGGTAGGAGAGGATATTTCTGTTTCTTCTAACAGAGTGATAAAATAAAACACATTTGGGGGTTGAATTACATGGTCACAGTCATCACAAAAGTAATTGCCATCAAGTAGCTGTGACACTGAGGGTCTACGGTGATGAACAATGCACTTTAAGAGTACATTTTGTCTCTTAAGTTGGGCTTCTTCCATAAGGCATCAGAAGAAGATCTTTAAACAAGTTATTAACGTCAGGGTTGTTTTGAATAATGTTCCAATGTTTCCCTGATAATTGCTTGGATTCTGCCTATCTATTCTTTAACCTAGTGACATGGCTAATAGAAAGTTGTTTGTGTTTTGATGCAGAGTTGTTTCAATAAGAGCTCCACTCATGCTTTTCTAACTCCAGGTTTATTCTAAGCATAAGGGAATTGTGCTTAAGGCAAGCACCTATAAAATAAATAAAACTTCTTTCTCAGCCCATCAGACCTTTTCAATAAAGGCCTTTATGTTAGAGAATCTCTTGAATATAAAATGTTATTTAATCAGTAAGTCCCAGCTTTTATTAAAGCTAGCAATTTTTGTGTAGTTTTTTTTCTTGTGAATAGGTGTATTTTCTATGATAGGCAATATTTCATCTTGAAACTTGTTAGTAAAACCGTGTATCAAAACAATGTCCCTTTTCCCCATTATGTTCAATATGGAGATGAAATATTTTATTAATTTTCTCTGCGCCTGTCAAAATAAACAAAATATAATTTCCAGGATAATGTGTAATGAATTTTAAATTTTGCCTTTTTTCTTGGCAAGTTACATTTTCATCTTTACAATGTGGAAATAAAGAAGATTCATGTATGTTTTTCTCTGAATATATAACATGTCACTTTGACTTGAATAAATGAGTAAGCTTACAGTAAGGTATATAACGTCTACTAAGTAATGCAGAAATTATTATGTGTACACATTTTGGAAATGAAATAACTTGCATATTAATTATACTTCCCCACCTATTTAAATGCTACTTTCAACATATTTGATTTTGTAAGAAAACTCCATGTAAAGCCTATATTTTGATTTATGATGACAAAAAAGAAAAAAAACCCAATAAGTTTCCCTCCATCTCTGACACAAATAGCATTTTTTTCTTTATTTCAGTGTTAGAATTCTAACTCTTTATCTGGAAGAAACCCCAGAGGTCTTTATGTGGAATGGAGAGTGTACTCTTCTATCTCTTGACATTAACATTGCCATTGAACCAGATGATCTGGAAAGTCTCTTCCAACCTGTATGGTTCTGTGATTCTGTGATTAAAAAAATACACAAACCACAAAGTACAGAATGAGAATACTTGTAATTGAAGTGAGCATCAGTTCTGACTCAAATCCTTGTGAAAAACATCCAATAGGGCATTAAAAGCTCTTGTAAAGGATCTGAAAAAGTAAAGTTTTGGAGGACTTGTTCAAGACATAGTGATGCTAGCCAGAACCTGATGACAAATTAAGTAAACCCTCTAAATATGAAACTGGAAGAGAGTTTACCATTTAAAATACAGAGCCCAAATGAATCATTTGTGTAATTTGAATGAAGTCAGTTGGAATTATCTGAGGAATGATATGGCCTAATTTGTTAAAGATATGGTACTGTAAATACTGCAATGTGTCAGGTGTACATCTGTTCAACAACTGCCTCAGCTAAATAAATAAGAGATTCTTTCTCCTTAGCTAAAACCAACCTAAACACTTAACTCAGACTGTCCCAGTCTGTCAGGGTGCAGAAGTGGCCTTCAAACAAAGCATCTCTGTATTTTTCACTTGGAATCAAGTAAGGCATCTAGAAATGATTTAAAGAAAGAAAAGAAACAAAAATAAAAGAGAACAAATTACCAAAGATCAGAAAGGAATAAAGGAAGGAGGGCAGCATGAAGGGGTATTCAGAATACAGCATTCAGTCACTAGCAGTCTGATCTTCAAAGGATTTCAACCAAGTCATTAAAATAGGAGGTTAGTTTTTAATGAGAAGGTATACAAGATGCCTAGTATAATTAGACAGTGGGCTCTGAGGATTTACAGGACTTATGAATTTTTGAAAGAGAAGAAATAGCTGAGCAAACTGAGTTTAGCAAGCACTATCCCTAATATTTTGCAATCTGCACATCAGTAAATTGTTTCAATGTAATTGTTCTTCAACCCCAGCTGGCAACTAAGCCCCACACAGCCACTTGCTCACTCTCTCACCAGTGGGAAGGGGAGAGAGTAGAACGAATAAAAGTGAGAAAACTCATGAGTTGAGATAAAGACAGTTTAAGAGGTAAAGCAAAAGTTGTGTGCACACAAGCAAAGCAAGACAAGGAATTCATTCACCACTTCCCATGGGCAGACAGGTGTTCAGCCAGGAGAGCAGGGCTCCATCACGTGATTGTGACTTGGGAAGACAAACACTGCCACTTTGAACAATCCCCTCCCTCTTCCTCCTCCTTTGCCCAGCTTTACATGCTGAGTATTATGCCAAAAAGTCTGGAATACCCCTTAGGTCAGCTGGGGTCAGCTGTCCCAGCTGTGTCCCCTCCCAGCTTCCTGTGCACTCCCAGCCTTCTGCTAGTGGTGTGGGATGAGGGGCAGAAAAGACCTTGGCTCTGTTTAAGCCCTGCTCAGCAATAGCTAAAAATCCCTGAATTGTCCGCACCGTTTTCAGCACAAATTCAAAACATAGCCCCATAGAACTTACTGAAAAAGAACTGTACCCCTGCCAAAACCAGCACAAATATGTATGCTTTGAACCTTGTGAGGCACTGTAAAACAACAGATCCTTCCTCACTAGCAGTTTCATTGGAAAATCATACCGTGGATTGTAGTGGACTCTCTCATCTTCTCTCCCCACCATTCTCACACAGTGAAAGCTATCCTTTTTGTTTACTAGACGATCCATCATGTATACTTTACTTATGTACAAAAAGAGTTTAGTAGGGTCAGTAAGTGAAAGCCAGGCCATGCTTTCATGAAGGTTTTTTTTTCCCTTTGTTTACTGCTATGCAGTTAAAAGGCTCAAGTTTTACACAAATGCATCGTTTACTTGAAATACTGATAAGGTCTCCAAGTGATCAACACCTCTAAATTCTAAAAAGTAGCAATCATTTAAGGTAGAGTAAAAAAAACTGAGGGTTTTTATAGCTAGAGAGAAACTTTAAATTATATCTTGCTCACATATATGAGAAGCCTATAGAAGCATTGTTTAGAGTTTTGTTGCTCTCTAGCTTAATTTAGTAAATCTAGTAGAGATGCTTTTTATTTTTTCCATCTCATGGACCCTTTTCCTTTACTTTGCTTTTGTTTTCCATGCCTAGATGTGGTGGCCTCCTTCTTGAGCTCCCTGTCTCTCTTTTTTTCCATATGAGAAGGCTTTTTGCATGTGAACATTTACCAACCTTTTTTATTTTTAGGAAATAAAAGAGCTGAATGCACATTTTAATACATTTTTAATGGCTGTTGCTGACAGACAAGACACTTTGTTGGTATTGTCTTACATTACTATTATGTTAAAAGACTTTTATTTTTATCAATATCTATTGTGCCGTCTGGTTAAAATGACAAAGACTCCCACGCTGAGCAAATTGAACAAGCTTTTCACTTCATTGAAGAAAAGGACTAGTTCTGGCTGCAATGGCTTTTTTTTGAGAGGGGGAGTCATTGTTCAAATTCTATTGACTCTATAGTTCCTGTTAAATAATGTTCATGTATTATTAAGAGAATATTCATCTTTAGTGTACAAATAACTTTCTTTAAAACACTGTTCCGGCCAAAGCTTTTCCTCATGAGACTTGGTCTTCTGCTGCCACCTATAGCCAATATAAGGTATTGTTGCACGGAGTGTCTTGCATAATACAAATCACAGGGACATGTTACACAGTTTCAGAGGCATTCCTCCAGTTTTATGCATCAGCATAATTTCGTTTACAAAATATCTTGGAGAAAGTCACATAGTGACTCTTTTGTAAGAGAAATCACAGAACTGGACAAAACCATTCTCATTGACTTAAAGTCAAAACCTTTTTGCTGTGGGATGAACATATTCTATTCTATTTATTGCCTCTCCAGAAGTGAAGAGTCCCATCTTTTGACTACATACATCAGTTCTGTTCTGTGTTTGATCATTGTTCTGCCTCTTGTGTTCAAGACAGCACTTAGTGATAAGGTTTTCTTGTATCTCACTCTAAACTGGTGAAATACCCTTTTGTACGTCCTTCATGCTCATCATTCTTTTGCTGTATCAGATTGGAAGGAAAACTCAGACTGATGCTTTTCTTCTCTTGTTTGTAACACACAGTATAGATTAAATTCTGCCAGGGTCCAGGCCTCCTGGAGCTGTAAATCTCACAACAGGCACTGCACAGATGAGCGTCAGAAGGAATACCAACTTCTGCCTCATTTTGCTGAACCTCTGTGGGCTCTGTGAAACAAACCTCTGCTAAGAAATTCTACAGCACAATGAAGTGTTTAAAAAAAAGTGTAAAAATGAGAAAACCTCTGTATATTGCTTTTTACTCAAACATGGTGATCCACCATCTACAGAGGCCTGAGATCAAAATTAGTCTTTTTCATCTGTTCTATCTCTGGGATCTTGTCCCAGTGGCAGAAACAAGTTCCTGGTACACATTCAGACCATAGTATATTGTAGGAATATAGCTGCAATGCTGCCCAGAGCCAACTCTTTCCTATGCAGGAGAAAAATAATTGCTTGGACTGTGAATATTGAAAGGCAACTGGTAGTTTTGTATGTGTGTGTTTTCGGGAAAGGGGAGGATAAGTAACAAAATCTGAACTTTTGAATACTCAAGAGGAAGCCTGCTACATGCTAGTTAAAACTGGTAAAGTCTAGCTGTAATTTTCTTATTTGAATTTGACTATGCAAAAGTGCCACTTTCTGAATCTTCAGTTGTTAAAGAGGCATGAGACAGAACCACCAGCTGAGACAGTAAGCAGACATTATGTTTCTGCATTTAAACTACTTAGGTTGAGAAAACTGGAGATGGAAGTTCAGGAAAAGTAAAGGAGGGGAAAAAAGAGAAAAAGAGAAAGAGTAAGTGGCTTCAGGAAACAGGAGGCAGCCTGGAAAAAATAAGGTGAAAATCACTGCTGAAGGAAAGGTCTGAGAAGCAGGTGAAGATCCCAGATGTCAGACAGAAAAATGGAGAAGATGATATGGGAATGGTCAGGGATCTTGTCTGATGTCCCCCAAGGTGGCTAACTCTCAGCAGCAGCATGGTGGAAAGAGACACAACTTTATGCCAGATTTTCCCAGAGCAGCAGGAACCCCAGCATGGCACAGGGAAGCTGAACCTAGAGAGTGTAATACAGGGGAAACTGAGCAAGTGTGTGTCATAAATGAGCGGAGTGGAGTGGAGTGGAGTGGAGTGGAGTGGAGTGGAGTGGAGTGGAGTGGAGTGGAGTGGAGTGGAGTGGAGTGGAGTGGAGTGGAGTGGAGTGGAGTGGAGTGGAGTGGAGTGGAGTGGAGTGGAGTGGAGTGGAGTGGAGTGGAGTGGAAGCTGTTATTTTGATGGTTCTCTAATTTTGATGGTTCTTGAATAAACATCAGCTTATGTATCCATTATGGTTTTTACTCTCTCTGGTCTCCATCAGCATGACAGATCATTTCCTGCCCAGGACCAAAAGTTACAAATACACAGAATCCCTGGTAATGTCCCTAAAAACTCAGTAGATCCCAGCAATGACTTGATCTGCTCTCCGTTTTCTTTGAAACAAAATTTATTCACAAACCAAGAAATAAATCCCTTAGGTCTAAGCATACTGCCTAAACTGAGCACTGCAAATTAAATTGGTCTAGTCACTGTGGTGCTGGTTCAGGGAGCTTCTGAGGAATTTAGACCTGAAGAATCTTAGGCTTAGATGTCTGTGCTTGATGGATAGAAAGAAATGAAAAACCATTGTGAATTTACAAATATTTTAATAAAATAGACTAGGTTTTTTCCTGATGAAAAAATAATTGCTGGTGACACCTTTTCCTATTAGACCAACATTATTTTATTCATCAAACAGATCTAAATTTTAAAAAAATTAAGAAATAAAACCCCTTACTCTCATAATAATTTTCTTCCTTGCTCACCTCCTCACTTTTACAGATTTCAAGGCCTGAAAGACTCATGAAATTTCTGATTGACCTTCTGCTTAGCACAATTTTTAACCCTGTTCAATGCCTTCTCACAATAACACATTTGCATAACTATGTTTATCAGCTAACTATGACCTTCCTCTTGCCTTCTACCAGTCATTGTAATTTAACACAAGAGGTACTTCATATACTACAGATTTTAATATGCCTTTTGCTGGAGAAGGTCTCATTTGTAAACATAGCCAGAATGAAAGTTTTGTGGTTAAATTTACTCATAGATATGCATCGTGTCTATAACAACTTCAATATCTCCATTTGGTGATTTTTATTTAAAATAATATTTTTACCTACAGGGAAATAAGTTTTATTTCTTCTGTTTTTATTCTTACTAGCAAAATATAAGAAAAATAGTTCAAAACCATGAATAGTAGATTTGACATAGCAGACCCTTACAGGTCTAGTACTCTTGTTTTCTGCTTTATCTTACTCAAAACCAGGAAATAGTATGCCAGTTCAGAGTAGAAACAAATTACACCTAAGAGTTAATAAGGCAAGTATTTTCCAAATTATTTCTACATATTAAAATGTAAACTGTGAAACAAAACATTGCGACATTTCATAAATCTATCCTTTGGGTTCTTTTTCTTTGCCCCCCAAAAATTCACCAGTTGCTATTTATTCTCTCTAATTTTTATTAAGTGATGATAGAAATTACAAGAGCTAGTTGCTGTGTACTTTCATAAACACATACACTACATATTTTGATGTTGCCAGTTTGAAGTCAAATGAACTGCTAGATGAGAATGAATAATGTTTACAAGAAGAGTCTAAACTTTTAAATTTGATGAAAAAGCAAAACCAATGTTATTTTCACGGGAAATAATTATTTTGCAAATATGCAGTAATTAATGTCCAGACTCTGGTTCTGTTTTCACATTATTAATATGACTTTTTACAGACTCTTCAAGAAATAATGCGAAGTTCAAGTTCAATATAATAAATGTTATTTGTTCCTCTGTGAATAGTGTAAATATATATTAAAGGTTTTGTTTCTTATCAGCCAAAATGCTCATTCATTACTCATCCTCAATTGTCTTCTTTGCCTGAGAACTGGTATTTTTATTCATTTTAATGAAGGAGTTAACAGTATTTCATTGGTGTGGATTGCTACCATGAAAAAAGTCTGAGAAACCAATCCTGGATTAAGGACTGAAGGATTTTGCCCAATCTCTATAAAATATGAGAATATAATTCTTTTTCAAGGAAGAAGAATTATCATCTTCTATTGTCTTTTGATGAACTCTGTGATGACTGCATTACATAGCACTCTGGATAGCAGTAAATGACTATTGTACTTGAGAAGTCAGATTTATTTTGCACATGCAAGACATTATTTTCATTCTTGGTCTTCAAGGACTCTTTGTTCAGAATCTAAAATGTTTCATCAAACAATGTAGCATCTGTTAAAATCATAATCACTTGCACCAAAATTCATATTAAAAAATATACTGTACTTCACTTCCTTTGTATTTATTGCCCCCCCTCTGCCCCCCTCCAAATAGGTGTCTTAACAATTTGGGAGATATATAGCTGGTTTATATGGTGGAAAAAAAAGTGTTTCACTATATTTTTGTTTTTAGCTAACATCAGAAGTGCAGCAATGTTCATTTAGAAACATAGGTAGGCTTTAACTGTTTTTATGGGTCATGCAAAGACAAAGTGAAAAAGCAAGCATGTGGGTATTATTAATCATGAATAGTGCTATTAGCATGAAATATATAATGCAGACTTTAGATGATTTGCAGTGTGATTTGGAAGAAATTAAACCACAGCTTGTTAGTGTGAAGGTGAAGAGGAATTTAAATTCTACTAGACCTTACTGTTGAATCTTAACTGTGGGTAAAAGACTCAGGAAACCAAGAAGAGATGAAAGAAAGGATCAAAGAATGTCAAAGATATCTACTGCTGCATGGCAATTGTCATTTTGGCATCCCGTAACCATTGTCTTTTTAAAACCACACTAAAAGCAGGAAAATACAAATATTAGCTTAATAGTAACAGTCTAATCTCTTTTGAAGTTCTGAGTCTCCTTTTCATTGTCTTTTATGTCTTTGTTCACTGGATCATTCTGTGCATATTTATTTTTAACCTTGGGACATGCTAATAAATGACAAGGTAAGAAAGCAAAACCTCCTCTTTTTCTTTTTTTTTTATGCTGTTTTCTGGTTTTCATATATTTGTTCTTCTCATTTTCTCTAAGGGTCATGAAAGTGCTTTAAGTTTCTGTTTCTATATGGACAAGCAGCATAGCCTGGAAAAATACTAATTTTCAAACTGGATTCTCCCTGCACATTAGGAAGAGAGGTGAGCGGAAATTTAGTCTTACAGAAAATCTTCAGGATTTCCACAGTCCCTTGACTTGACTAACACAGCAGTTTGACTTAATGCATTTCTGTTTGAAAAATACCCAATGATATCTAGGGTTGAAAACATCTGCTGTATAAATATTAGAGGAGACCTGTATGTTCGTTATAGTTCAAATCAAAGTAAAATATTTAAAATACTTAGTAGCCCAGTAAATCAGTACAGAAGCCATATTGTCTCTCTGGGATTTTAATTTTTTTTCCTTAGAGGGAAAAGTAAATTATTTATTGAAATTACTTTGTGAAAGAATGCTGTCATTTTACCTGTAAGTTGGGTAGGTAACAAGTCTTTTACACCTCCCGAAGAGAATCAAAAGACTTGTTTAACAAAGATCCTGAAGTTCATAGAAATATTATCAACAAGTGAGAGAAAAACAAGAAGAAAATGTGGGTTTGTAGCCTGAACCTCAGTGCTTTATGAATACAAACATGGACATGAAATACAAAACACTATTAAGGGCCTTTTGTCCTACCTGAGTATTACAGAAACGTAATTAGGTCACTCAGTTTAGAGCAGACTTAAGCTTGGTACAATGAAGTTGTACATGACTCTATGAAGTGATGATCTTATTTCCTACTTATTCCACATTCTAATTTTGATTTTCAAAATTAATGTAAATAGTATTTAAAACGCCTAAGAAAAACTTGAGTACATCAAAATCTCAAAAACAAAACATGATACCATTATATGGTACACGTGACATATTAAAAAAAATTAAAAATGCATCCCAAGAGGACAAAAAAAAATCACAAAAGATTAGGGATATATTTCAAAATACATCATTGAAGCAATAAACAATCATTAAAATGAACAACATATCACTATATGGAGTCCTAAATTAAAAATCCTTCATACTTCAGAAGTCAGTATAGTTAATGTTGCCAATGGTACACGGGATTATTCTAATATACTATAGGATCTAGCTGTTTGGTTGATATGCATAGTTACCCCTTTGATCAGTTATCATTTGTAATTTCCATTTGATTTTTTTATTATTATTTTGCAGATAATGGTTCCAGTGATTTATCAACAATCCTCTGTTCTAATGGAGGGGTTATTATTTATTACATGAAATAGTTTGACCTCTTAGAAGGAGTGGGGATTACTTTGTCATTTTTTTAGGAAGAAGAAGAAGAGGCAATTTGCCATATTTCATACTGTCCAACTTCTGTTTAATGGTGAGGACATTTACCTAAAGATGCTTGTTGGTGGCTACACTTAATTAGCCATACTGCAGAAGAAAAGAAGTTTGATCCAGCATTTTATTCTAGGATCTTTGAGTACCAGTATATAAAAATATCAGTGTCATTCAGTCCTGGTTTTGCCTATTTAAAAAAAAAAATCGTGAGTGGATTGAATATTTAATCTGTGTCTCTTTTGCAGACACCGTTTCTATGAATTTCTTTTGTTTCACTTGAACAAAAGTTGAGGTAAAAAAGGGGAAGCATTTTCCATTTTATTCCCACCTGATATAATCTGTATGAAGATTGAAGAATGAAATTACATAGATATTCAGAAGAATAAATATCTACAGCTTGGATAATAATGCATTAAAAAAAATGGTGCAGATACAGACTTTATAATAAAGAGACTGTAGCAAGAGAAAGATACTTTTATAAAAACATTGTAAATGAACTTGAGAAATATTCTCAAATTTTGTTTCATTAGTTAACAATAGTGATGAAGGAGCTTTTAGAAAGGACTAAATTACATTAAAAGTTATGTGATTGAAGGGAAATAGTTGATATTTATTTTAAGAGCTACGATTTATTCAATCCAACCTATACTTATTCAAGTCATAATTGATATGTTGGTGTTGGGTCAGAAGGTTCTAGCACAGAAGTTAACAGCACTATTTGCTGTTATCGTGCCATTAAACTTCACAGAAGAAATGATAGAGCTGGAATTTCTGCTTGTGTTTCTGTTTTGATGTTATGAAGTGCATTCCATGAAGAACAAGACTGATTGTACTAAAATAAACAATGCTAGCCTCTTCTGCAAAGAGCAACAATGATCTCTAGTGGCAGCAAGTTTTATTTCAAGTTTAGTGAAAATAAAAAGAAGGTATTCTGCGTCCTCATTTAATTTAGATTGAGTGTGTTGATTGCGAAAAAGTCTTCTTTTTTAAAAAAACCCATTCCAGCTGCAGAAGTTAATGAAACTTGATTCCATTTATTCAGTAGTTCTCTCCTCTCAGTATGTATTCCAGTTTTCAAACCTAGCAGCCCCTTTGAAAATAACCCAGTTTTACGCATGCAACTGTCTGTTGTATTTTTTTTCACAAACTGTTTCAGCTGTATTTCATAACTGCTTTCAGCCAAGACCTAAAAATCTCTGAGTTACTGTTGATATAACAGCAGAAAACAACAAAATACTAAATTCACTCTCCCTTGTGCATATAGTAACTTTATTCTGTCTTTATATGTTTGCAGTTTATTGTCCATCAAAAATATAAGGTTTTGGTGACCCAAACCAGCAGCACTGTGTTATCTAGGAACACATTATCAATAGTATGATTAGGAATTCTTGTAAAATTTTTGTATTTAAAGAGGACTCAGGATTAAAAGATATTAGGTTTTCCATTAATTTTGAAAGAAGAAAAAGAAAGAAAAAAAAAACCTCAAAAATCAAAACTCTATCCTTTCCATATGCTGTCCTCATTCTGTTTTAAAAATATTCCCATGGACTCACTTCTGGAGCTTGTCCAGGTCCCTGTGTCAACCACACTCGTCAGCTTGGTGTCATCTGCAAATTTCTAAGCTATTGACCATTTCTGTCTGGTTGCAACCAGATAGAACCAGTTCCTTATTCATCTAAGAGTCCACACATTGAATCCGTCTGTCTCCAATACAAGGGAAGGGTGGTGTGGGGGACAACATCAAAGGCTTTGCACAAGTCCAGATTAATGACAGCTGTAGCCCTTCCCTTGTCCACTGATGCAGTCATGCCTTCATAGAAGGCCATTGGGTTGGTCAGGCCAGACTTGCAGGGCTTGTCCCTGGAGATTTGGCTGTCCCAAATCACCTCCCTGTTCTCCATGTGCCTTAGCAGAGCTTCTAGAAGGATCTGTTTCCTGATCTTCCCACAGAAGTGGACTGATAGGTCAGTAGTTCCCAGGATCCTCCTTTCCACCCTTTTGAAAGATGGGTCAAGAAAAGTAAGATATTCTCTTTTCTACCAGTACACTTATGCAGTGCAGGTATTTATGCTAGATGCATGACGGAAATCTTGACTTCTGGCAGGAACAGAGCATTCAGCTTTCTTATTCTACTTTAGTTTTCCTCTTTCCACATGCTTTTTTACTTGGCTCCAGTTTTTCCCTTGTTTGCTTTTTGTTTTTCTTTTTGTTTTTTGGGGGGGATTTTGTTGGTTGAATTGGATAACGTTGGGTTTTTTCTATGATACATAGATTATTACTCTCTTCAGGAACTTTTAGTACCAAAAAGATGTTGTTGATTAATTGGTTATCCATCTTTAAGAGCAAGGAACTCAGGGATCTAAAAGAAATATGAACTGAAACACACTCTTGAAACACATCAAACGAAGTCCTAAATCCTAAAATACATATTAGGAACATATACAGTGAAGATAGAGCACTAAGTTACAAAATGGATCCCAAAGCAGCTGGTAATGTGAACAGTGCTTCCTAATGATATAGTCTTGCTTGGAGTTAGTCAGTGGAGAAACACTGTGAGTCAAAAAATCTTCACTTACCTTTCAAGCTTAGATGATTTTGGGTTTTGTGATGAGATGCTGTTCAGTAAAATCCTAGAACCTTTATTCGATAGCAGACAACTCCGTTTAGTTTATGCCCCCTCATTATATAGTAAAGAAATAGCCTTCTAGCCAAGACAGTGAAAAAAAGACTTCTCAGGCTACAGTGCTGCAACCTGTCTAAGTAGAATTAATACCCTATTTCCTTTTTCTTTGTAAGATTTTCAAAGTGCTAGTCATGCTAGAGGGAGTTTTACCTCTTAGCTTTTAAAATTCCTAGTAGCTAATATTCTGAGAAAGAAAGAAAGAAAAAGAAAGAAAAAAAGAAAGAAAAAGAAAGAAAAAAAGAAAGAGAAAGAAAGAAAGAAAGAAAGAAAGAAAGAAAGAAAGAAAGAAAGAAAGAAAGAAAGAAAGAAAGAAAAAGAAAGAAAGAAAGGAAGAAAGAAAGAAAGGAAGAAAGAAAGAAAGAAAGAAAGAAAGAAAGAAAGAAAAAGAAAGAAAGAAAATAAGTTAGAATACTGCTATTTTAGCCTCGTCAGCTTGTGACACACAGTAACAATGATGCTGTTTTGCTGCAAAAGTTTAAAAAAAAAGAAGAAAGCTTTTTCTTGGTTAGATTTTCCCTCACTGGCACTATTGGTAAGAGAAATTTGCGGCACGAAAGTTCTACTGGCTGCCTCATGATTTTATTTAGACTTGTATTTATGTGAATTTGACACAAATTCTATTAACTATTCAGTATATAAACTTGTGCATAGACGCTGACATTTTCCCAACTTTCACACTGCATGTCCACACAACTTTTGCTACTTTGAAAAAGACAAGGAAAGTACAGCCACCAAAGATGCTGTTTTCTTGCTTAGAAGATGTAGTTAAAACTAGCTCATTACTGCATGGCTTCCAAGATTTCACTACCTCCATATACTTTTTTGGGTACAATTCAAGGTGTTAATATTTAGTTACTCCTTAGTATACTGCATACTTGGGGCTTAGCTCCTTGTAAGCCTCTTTCTTTTCCTTTGTATTAATGCGACAATAGAGATCACTTGATGTAATGTGATTCTAGGTCCCTGGATATGCACATTTTGGATCTAGACTCTTTCCAATAAAGATTATTTAACTACACATATATTTTCCTGATGATCCTTCCAGCCAGCCGTTTTCCTTTAGTGTCTAGCCTGAAGCAGACTCTGGTCTTTATCCATACAAATTTTTACACTACGAGAGCAATTTGTAATACTTTTGTCAGCATGTTTCATTTTTTCAAATAGTCTGTGCTCACACAGGTTACACAAAAGGGCAATCAGAGCTGGGCAAAAGAATAGAAAAGGTGTAAAATACTTCCATTCACTCAAATTGCCTGAAGCTTCTTTTCCTTGTTGTAATCCTTCTCTTTCACTGTAATCACCTCCTGTCATTGAAGTGGCAGGTGAATTCTTCTCTCACAGTAAAGGCTTTCTCCTTTTCCTTCCTAGTGTTTCTCTCCACTCCAGCATCTTCGCTTCAGACCCAGTAAACTCCTTTCAGCCTTCCTCATCCACCACCTGTTCTGTCACCACTTCCTACATCACTGCAGAGCCTGGAGCTGGCTCTGCCAACAGCCTTTTGACTACAACAATTTTACATACACTTTGTCATTCTTTCTAGTATAATTGCTGATCATAGCTGGTTGTGCAGGCATTATGCACGTGTGCATGTATTTAATTATACATATTAGTCTAGTATTGCTTAGATCCCAAAAGAAAAATATTTGAACATGGACAGCATATTACCATCTGGGATAACAAGATGGAACATGTGACAGCCGTTTCCCACTGGAAGGCAGTCTAAAGGCCTAAAGGGTTGTTAATACTTCAATTAAATTTTTTTTCTACTATAAACAAAAAGACATACACCAAAAGTCAAAATTTAACAGATGTTAATCCCTTTATCCTGCAGAATTCTGGAGCTACAAATCCCAATCTGCTACATCCAAGAAAAGGCCTTCAGGTGTTGAGGAGAAGGCTCAGAGGAATGGTGTGTCTCAGAGTGCTTCCTAAATTATTTATTTGCATGGACCATAATGTTGGAAATTCTGTATGCCTGATTTTATATAGACCGATAAATGTTACTTGTAATAATGAAACTAGAGCTCAAATCTGGTACAATACCACAGCATCAATCACCCTCAAGAAACTTCTTTACTCTTTCAGTAACTGTACATGGTCAAATGATTTTGCTTCCCTTCCCAGTTAATTTATACGATGTTAAACCTCCTTAATTAAATAAATAATCAATTGTCCATGCTATGTAGATAGGAATTCTCTCTTTCGCTCCCTTTTCAGGTCAAGTAACTAACTACCTGTGGAAGAAAAATTGGGTGGAGTTTTAATAATAGTTCACTGCAAAGATTGATCTCTAAGGACTGTATAAAAAATATTGCTTCATATTTGGTTATCTTCACTATAAGTTTTTCTACATTACCTAAAAGGAATTGTGTCTTTAGATCCTCTCTGTCACCACAAGGTATGTAAAATATATAGTTTGAAATGTCTTGGTGGTAGGGTATGATGCCAGCTTCACAGCTTCTTCAGATACTCCAAGTGGTTCTTCAGAGCTCCACAAATACTTTTATCTGAAAAAAACGAAGATACAATGAAAACAATTATTATTTTTTAGGTCTAAAAGTATGCTACAAGATGCCTCTCTGTTCAAGTGATCTGAAACTCCAGAGCCTCACTCAGCCATTCTCCATCATGTTCATTTGTTAAGGCATGGATAAACACTGCTACCAGAAGTATTTGCTAATATAAGCCTGAGAAGATCCTTGTCTCTGGTACTTTGCTGAGAACCACAAAATCTTAGGTTCTTCCTATACGTTTGAAAGGCACAATTAAGAAAGTGAAGCATCACAGGAATCTTGTTTACTTAGGGATTAAGTTTGCAGTCTGAAAAGTGCCGTTTCTTTCTGTTGAGTGTGTAAGGACACAACTGGAATCTGAAGACTCAGTTAAGATTTCCATCTTTGTTCACATTTCATGGTAAGAGTTAGCCATTAGGAATAGGATTCACACAAATCAGCAGGCTGAGCAAGGTATTGCATAAGAGTAGGGTAAGAGCTATTATTTAATGTCAGCCATGAGCTCTAAATGGAAAAGGCACTTAACTGTGTCAATCATTTCTCAAAAAATGCATCTGCAAGATCCAAATTAAAATCTTCTTACTTTTGGGGAAGGGATTTAAAGACACAACTCCTAAGCTGCTCCATTATTGCACTCTATTTTAAGGTACTGTTCTCATAATCTTACTCAAAGCCATTCCCCTCTATAAATCATAGTAATTGTGTCAAAGAGACAGGAGAATTGTTCAACATGGTTTTGTGCTTCAATGCATACTTGATTATTTTACAAAATAACATAGACCTGAATAGGACGGAGCGTACAGAGCGCACTCTGGATGTCTTTGCATCACAGGCATGTTCTGATAATTGCCATTCCCTATAGATAAACACATGGAGACAAACAAAATATATTTTAATAGTGCAAATATAAAAACCAAGCAGTAAATATAAATTTGATAATTCACATGTAGTCAGTAGAAATATAACTAGTGATTAAGGCATACACAGAATTAAGCAACACTGAGAGAAGGGGTTGTGAGCTCTGTCTGGTGCCTCACATTATACTCTTAGGGAATTTAGCACCCAGGTACAAATGCTGAAATTACTCAGGACTCAAAGTGTGCAAGCACTATATCTCACCATGTTTTTATGAAATGCAATAAAGTTTGCAATATCCAAGTAATATTAGAAGAAGAAAATTTATACATTAGATGCAATAAAATCTGATCACTGCACATTAACATCTATCCTACAATTATGATTTTTTACTTTGTCTCGTTATTTCAGTTTATTTTCATTTTTGTGTGATGAGACAAGCACTCTTCATGTTCTGAAATATTCTGAAAAACAGAGATGTTATGGCAATTTGATCTTCTGGAAAACTTTTTCAACCATATAAAACAAAAATAGTCTTGAAAAAAAGAAATATTTTAGAAAGCAACTATTTAGAATGACAGTCATTTCGTACACCTGTTTGACTAGGAAATAAAGAATAGTCTTGTTAATTTTGGTATTTTACTAAAATGGATAACCAGTATATCCTAACATAAGGAGCATGCATTTTAAATAGGTTTTTGTAAATTAAACTTAATACAACTTTAAATATTCCTAGCAAAACACCTGTTGCTAGTTTTTTGTTGATTCTTTCCTCTAAATCTGAAAAATATACAATCATATTTGCAAAAGTAAAAAAAATTACAACCCTCTAGTACTTTCTCTGACTTTGTGAAAGTCCTCTTTAAAAATAAGAGATATATAAGTGAAGAAGCATGTAATTTTAGGAATTACTATTTTCAAAAGCCATTTGATGCGTTTTATGTGGTATATATGGTAGTAGGTGAAAAACAGAAGAAAAAGATTTAGAAACAGATGTTATATCTAGGTAGGAAAGTAGAATAACAGAAAGCATAAATAATAGAGATACATGCCCTAGCTGGATTTCTAATCTATGGATGCTGCTTAAAATTAGGCATATGCATTGGATATGTAGATTGGCTCTGCTACCACAATGAACTTTCTTAGGTGGTAACTGAAGTGATGTGCTTTAAATGATAAAATTGCCTATCATCTGCTTATAGGTATTTTATTTTTTCATGCTTTGGGATTCTAATTCTAATATAATTATATACATTATATATGTGTGTGTATATATATATATAAAAAATATTTTTATATGTTTATTTTATATATATATATACTGTCTTCTAAAACTTATAACATCTTAAATTATCCAATTTTCCAAAGTGCTGAATATATAAACTTTTACTGAAGAATTTGGCTGTATTGTCTGCCCTTCGTTTTATTTGTCTTCTGAAGGAGGATATCTGAAAGATGAAATTAAGTTGATTGCTCGTGTCAAACTGATATCCATATTAAAAACATCAATTCAACATTTACAGCATAGACAGTGGAAAGTCCTCCATATGATAATAGTATATAGATATAATAGTGGACAAGTGAGTTGATTGTTTATTCCCCATGGTATTTGGGTTCTGGACTTATCTGCTGAAAAGTAATACAGTGCTGATAACTAGAAGCAATCACTTCAGTTGCAATTCAGTCTGGGTTTATGTCTGCTCAGAATTGCACAGAGATGCCTGTACCTGAAATAGTCATCAGCAAAGGCAAAAACTAATTGCTAGATCCTCAAAAGGGCTACAAAGATGAGAATTAGTGTAGACAAAAGGAAACTGATTCCTATTAATATCTGTGACCTATTTCATGATCATTTTTAATCCTGACACTTGTTAATGATATTTTTGTTGGGAAACAATTTTTATTATTTTAAACTTTGCAGTTCTAGGGTAGTGCAAATCACTGTGGAGAGAAAGTTAACTGAAAATCAGAAAGATGTCTTGTGGCATAGAAAATCAAATCCCACCGGCTACGGAGGCAGTCATAGAATGTGTATGAGTGGATTTTGACTATGCAGGAACTCCTATCTTACACTAGCTCAGAAAGTCTAAACTTTCTGTTGAAAAGATAACAAAATCTGTTAGGAACTTTGTAGACAAAGTCACAAGCAGTAAGATCTATAGTGATATGGAAACCAGCATGCTGTGAGGTAAGACTATGGCTGGCATGACATCATAGGAACTTTGGAAAATATGGAAAAACATTATTGTGGAACTTCCACTATTTGGACTATGAATACTATCAAAGGACCTGAAACGTCATGAGTACAGGTGGAAGAGAAGAGTAGCTCCCATAATTAAGCCAATGGAAAATATTCTGATCATCTTCATCATCAAATTGTAGAACAGTTTGGGTTGGAAGGACCTGAAAGACCACCTAGTTCAAACTCCCCTGCCATGAGCAGGCACACCTTCAAACACACCAGGTTGCTTAAAGCCCCACCCAAGTGTGAACACAATAAACTGAACTCAGTTCTCTAAATAATTTTGCTGTG
This sequence comes from Callaeas wilsoni, assembly GCA_013398955.1. Classification (NCBI taxonomy): domain Eukaryota; kingdom Metazoa; phylum Chordata; class Aves; order Passeriformes; family Callaeidae; genus Callaeas; species Callaeas wilsoni. Next base: position 76,379 of record VWPU01006666.1, read on the forward strand.
GTGCGCAGCACAGGAATATGGATACGTAATTCCAATGAAACCATTTTGAAATTGGGTATTAACTTAAACACCTGTAATGCTGGATTGAAAGTTAAAGATTTCTCTATATTAGTGTTATTTTGCAATAGTTTGATTATTAAGAATGAAATCCACACATAAACAGAAATAATTAATATTGTTTAAAAAACGCTGGACTATGAAGTGTTCCATTACCACAATCAATAGTATGAAATAAACAGATTAAAAATCACAAAGCCAGCCTAACATCAAAACCACAAGAAATCAAATAAAATCAATTACCTTATAACCTTGATTTATGAATTCTTGCTGACTCTTTGTTAGATCTTTTGCCTGAATATACATGAATATAAGCAACTAACTTCCAGTAAATCTATTAGTACTCAGGGATGCAAAAAAAAGCTTGGTTTTAGTCAACATGATTTGCCTGTTATATATTTAGGTCCCTGAAAACCAAAACCAACCGCAGCGGGTTCTCTGGCTGAGTGCCAGACCGCACCGAGACACTCTATCCCTGCCCTCCTCAATTGGACAAGAAAAATATGATGAAAGGCTCATGAGTTATGCACAGGGAATGATTACTCATCAATTACTATCATGGGCAAAACAGACTTACCTTGGGAAAATTAACTTAAGTTTTTAGCCATCAGATTAGAACAAGTTAATGAGAAATAAACCCAAATATTGAAACCATCTTCCCTTTACTCATCCCTTCTTCCTGGGCTCAAATTCACTCACTATTTTCACTACCTCATCTCAAATGGCACAGGGAGATGGGGAATGGGGTTGTATTCAGTTCATCACATTTTTCCTCTGATACTCCTTCCTCCTCATTGTGTTTCCCTGATCCAGCATGGTGTCTCCCCCACAGGAGACTTCTTCACAAACTTCTTCAATGTGAGTTCTTCATGAACTGCTCCATTGTGGGTCCCTTCCACAGGCTGGAGACCTTCGATACCAAAATGCTTCAGTGTGGGTCCCCCACACAGGATCACAAGTCCTGCCCACACATGTGCTTCAGTGCAGGCTACTGTCTCCATGAGGCCTCAGGTCCTGCCAGGAGCTTTCCCAGTGTGGTCTTTCCACAGGGTCACTGCCTTTTCTCTAGTGTACACCTACTCCATCATGGGGTCCCCCATGGGCTGAGGGAGAATCTCTGCTTCCCCCTCCACAGGCTGCAGCGGCACAGCTGCCTCGCCATGGGCTGCACCATGGGCTGCAGGAAGTCTCAGCTCTGGTGCCTGGAGCACATTCTCCCCCTCCTCCTTCACTGACCTTGCTGCCAGTAGTTTTTCTCACGTTTTCACTCCTCTCTTTGGCTGAAGTCGTGTAGCAGTTTTTTCCCCTTCTCAAATACATTTTCCCAGAGACACTACCACCATCACAGTTGGGCTTGGCTTTGGCCAGCAGTGGGTCCCCCTTGGAGCTGGCTGGCATTGACTCTGTTGGACATGGGGAAAACTTCTGGCATCTTCTCACAGAAGTCACCGCAGTAACACCCCTGCTGCCAAAACCTTGCCACACAACTCAAATATAACACTCTACTACTACTCATAACCCAGCAAAGTAAAATTAAGGGTGACTTCACCCCACATAATACCTATTTTAGAACCACTCACATTTACTGTCTGATTTTCAGCTAATCAGGCACTACATATTACTGTGAAAGATGACCACTTCAATGGTTAAGATTTTAGCACTTTATTTTACTGTTTTATTTGCTTGGTTACATTCAGTAACACTGGTGCCTTCCTTTTTGTGTTCCATCTATCAGGCATTATACTTGGGTATAGTACCCAAAGTTTCATTGCTGTAGCCAAAATAGATGTAGAAAGTCAGGAGAATTTTAAAAAGTCATCTGTTTTACCAGGAACAAGAAAATTCTTTGCAGCACAAGAATTCTGTGCTACATGCAGAGATAAACCATATGGGACAAAAGTACTTGTACTAGTTGAAGACATGTCAAACACTGTTTCAACAATTCAACAATCTAAATGACTTGAGTTCCACATCCAGAAACGTGGTTCAATATTGTTTAATTTAGTCATATAGATCCATGTGTGCTAAAATGAACTCTAATGAATTTTAATATATACGTGAATGCTACATTGAGCTGAACTAGATAATTGATCTTCAAGGTTGGCAAATTCATGGCATGAAAATCTCAAAACAAGTACCAGATAAATTCTGTGCTTCTGTATCTAAAGGCTCTAGAAATACTGTTGATCAACAGAGATAAATATCAGATCACCAGCTTCTGAGCAGAAGCAAACAGTTAGGTAGATGACTTCTGGAAACATGGCCACAGGCATCCCCTAGTACAGTATCCATGCCATGTTGTTTACTGGAAATAAAGGGATACAGTTTGTGTCACTTGTCAAATTTTCCCATAGTGCTATAGGAAGAGTATGTCACCTTTCAGGATGTTCCTATAATTTTAGGCTCTTGAATTTTAAATATGAGGCATACATTATAACAGATAAAGCCCACCTCATTACAGCTATTCAATCAGAGGCATGTATCTGCTCTATTATTTCTTTTATAAAACTTTTTTTAAAGGTCTCTGTGAAGCCAAGATTAATAGGCTAAAATAATCATGTTCTGGTCTTAATACCAAAGTTGCCTTTGCTCAAGGCAGTGACTCTGCAGTTCACAGTGTGAATGTTTGTTACTTACTCTAAAAAACATATAAAGCTACTGAATACATTTTTCTCAGAGACCAGTAACGCTTGAACTCAAAGCTACTCTTTCTGAGTCTGGGCAGCTCATAAAAGTGAGTGTAGATACATGTGTTTGAGTCTAAATGAAAGAAGACAAGGAATGACCTGGAGAATTGGGCCTTAGATTATCCACATTGCTTGGCTGTCTTACTCACTAACTGCATAATACCACTTACTCCAGGTCCTTCCAAAATAATGCTCACACATAATTCCAGGACAATACTCCTACAAGACAATATAGCCTGTGTAAGGTCACCAAGATTCATTTTTTGGTTGCTAGGAAATGCAAAAGTACAGTTTTATCACAACTGTCCATTAAAACACAGTCATGCAGTAATCCACATGCCTATTTGAGTGGAAAAAACATTGTTCTGAGACTAAGAAAGATGTATTCCCCACATGCTCTGAAATTCACTTCCACTGATAATCGTTTATTGTCCACATTGCTTCAATGGTAGTTTTACTCTAGCATCTCTTCTGGAGTGAGCAACTTCTACCCAGTGCAGGTCCAGAAACTGAGCTATGGCAAGCTGTGACTGTATCTGTTTGATTTCCTTTCTTTTATAGTCTTCTGATACCCTTACAGCAGCTTAGTATCCTCAAATGAATCGATATGACCTCATGCAACATACACCTTCAGAGCCTTACCATTAAAATGCCATTTTATGGCTTCAGCACAGTCCAAATGGGACTGACACATGCATCGACAGCTGTATTTAGTACGCAGGCCAGCAGTCACAGGCATTTTTGTTTAAAGTCACAGCCAAGAATGATAGCCATTTTTCATGAGATGTGAAAGGGTTGACAAATGTTTCTGGAACACTTTCCCAGAAAGTGAAAAATCTGAATTCAGACCATTGCACTTCATAAAGCTTTCCAAACTAACATCTTTCATCCCTGTCTACTGAAATTTTGTCATTAGGGCAGTGTGGCAAAAATATAGGATCCATCAAGTCAGCTAGAGTGCAAGAAATCCAGAATATGATTCTGTAATGTGGTAATCTGGAAAATTCCCCGTGAAAGATATTACTCAGACTTCTGGACAACTTCCAGAGCTCTACAAACATATTTCAAAATGTGTATTTAGCATGAAGTGGATGAATGCATGAAAAACCACACAAACAGGGATTAAAACATAAGACCTTTCAGTTACACAAGCCCATTGTGAGCAAGGCTATGGAAGGAGGGACCTTTTTTTTTCCTTTGTCCTAATCTTACAGTTCTTACTATAGCTGGCCACACAGTGGCACAGCTTCAACAAGAAAGACTACAGGCAAAATTCCAGGCCAGTTCTTTAAACACTACCAGTATGTTGAATGAGGAACTGCTGTTCCTGTAAAAACAATACCATTGTAGGTTTTAGTTTAGTTGGATTTTGTTGGTTTGTTTTGTTTTCCTGGTGACATTTTTTTGTTTGGTTGATTGGATGCTTAGGGGTTTTGTTTGGTTGGTTGGGTTTCAATCTGAGAGTATTACCTAGGTTTACACGTTTCACTCCTCCAGCCACACCTTGGCCTCTAGTTATGAATTTGGGCACCACTAAACAATGTGGAAGAGAGCTGAACAGGAAATAACTGAAGAAAGATGGTCATTGATAATGAGACTGTGCTAATCAAGGTATGAGATATAAACATCATAGAAACACGACTTGGCAGCAGCTTACTCTTAAGTTTTTCCTACTGGTAAATAAGGGGGAAAAATAGGGAATAGCTGATTAGGGAATTTTACTGAATCTCTGAAGCTGAAGGTCTTGTAAAGGAGATAGTCTTAAAGCATAAAAATCGCTGTACTGGATATAACTTGAAGTCCACTTTTCACAGATTGCTGCTGTGTACCATGACTAGGAGACCTACATTTGTTTCAGAGGACAGAAAGAAATACTGATTAAAACAGTTCTAAGGAAAAATGTATCTTCAAAGTAATTTTTACCACCCAGTTAAGTTCACTGTAAATTCTGAGGACAGAGTTTAGAAAATCGAGTTAGGAAATAAAACCCCAAAACATCATGGAAACTAGTTTTGCTGTGGGAACTCAACTACACAAAATACACGAATTTTGTGCAGTTTTGCTTTATTCCTTCATGCACACAATTCTTTATCTACCCACAAGATGGCACCAGAAGATTGAATAAAATTTAGCCCTGTGCGGGGCCTCACATACCTTCACATTTCTTTACCTGCGTCTTCGCCTCCGAAGTGGCAGAAATATACTATGCATGGCACAGACCCAGAAATTTGCACCTGTCAAACACTTTAAAATTACATACAGTTTTAATAAACAGTAAATGCAGTACTTATCTCACATTGATTCAAATAGGCATTTTGTCACATGTTAGATCAATACTTAAAAATATATATTATGAAAAATTACCTCAGTCATGGTTTAAAAGATAAAAGGTAATTCCCAGGTAAGACTATTTCTTCAGTAGCATTATTAGAGTTTACTACTTAATATTCTTTTAAAGGTAGAGTAACATACATTTTATTAATCAGCCGTAAGTTTCAAAATATTAAAGTATTTTTCAAAGTTAATAGAAATTAATGTATTTTTTAATGTGTTTCTTTCTAAAAGGGGAATTTTTTTAGTGAGGTAACCACTGGGGAACATAGAGCTGATGAAACTTTATTTTCTAATTTTTTATTTATTAAGTCTTGAGGAAAGTTTTAGTTTCTGTAATAATACAAAGTCTATAATGAATGTTCATATTCAGAGGGCACTCTTCTGGGAATCTTCCACATAACTATATATTATTTGCAAATTGAGATAAGGCCCTTAGGAGTTATTTATTCATTAGTTCCTATAACAAACAAATTTTGAAAAGGATTCTTTGAAATTTTTCAAGATCATTGAACCATAAAACTTGTACAAAAATTGAGCTTTTACAATAGAAATTCCCTATACTTTGTAAAAACAAGGCATATAATTAAGTTACAAAAATAATTTGATTTACTTCAGAACCCAGGTGTCTGTCCTTTCTTCTTATAAAAGATGCAGTTTACGTGCATAATGAAAACATGTATGAAAAGTACTCCAAAAAATAAGACGCTAAGAAGAAGAGAAAACTAGACAAGGAAATTTTAAACCTTATGTCACAGCACACTGCAAATGCTAATAATATGTAGATTATTTTCCATAGCTGCAAAAAGTAAAGAGAAGCATATAATAGAACAGAAATACATTCTAGTAAGGTCTATATGCTGAATGAGTAATTTGTCCTTCTCTTCCCAAAACTCACAGGGAAACACAAAAAATCAAGTCCTGAATGGTCCTGAGAAACAGTCAGCTGTTGTGCAAACAGTGAATGTAAATTTTTATGTAACAACCAAAGGCAACAGACCAGCATGGCTGAGTCAAAACCTGCTGGTCAAACCTAAGGGCAAGAAGCAAATGAACAAGCAATGGACACAAGGACAAGAATAGAGATGAAGTTCAGTTTTGCAGGGATGAGATCAGGAAAGCCAAGGTGCAGCAGGAGCTGAATTTGGCAAGGGATGCAAAGAACAACAGGAAGGGCATCTACAGGAATTTCAGCCTGAAAAGGAAGATCAAAGTAGGTGTACCCCCCGATAAACACAACTGGCAAACTGGTAACAGTGGATGAGAAGAAGGCTGAAGTGCTCAACAACTTTTTTCCTCAGTCTCTACTGACAACCTCTCTTCTCACACCTCTCGAGCAGATGGGCAGCAGGATGGGGACTAGGGTAGCAAAGTCCTTCCCACTGTGAGAGGTTTGTGACCGGCTGAGGAACCGGTATAAGTCTATGAGACGTCCTGAGATTCATCCCAGAATCCTGAGAGTATTGGCTGCTGTATTTGCCAAGTCACTCTCGACAATATTTGAAGTCACTGAGGCGAAGTCTCTGGTGACTAGAAAAAGAGAAACACTGCACCCGTCTTTAAAAAGGTAGAATGGAAGCCACTGAGAACTACTGACCTGTCAGCCTCACCTCACACAGACCCCCATAACATCCTTCTCTCTAAATCAGAGAGATATGGATTTGATGGCTTGTCTGTTCAGTGAGTGGAGGATTAGTTGGATGATCCCAACCAGAGGGTAGTGGTCAATAACTGAATGTCCCAAAGGGCATCAGTGACAAGTGCTGCCCCACAGTTTTCCAGTTTTCTGTATTGGAACCAGTACTGCTTAATAACTTCACTGATGACATGGACTGATGGATCAAGTGCACCCTCAGCAAATTTGCAGATGACACCAAGCTGAGCAGTGTGGTTGACACACCTGAAGAACAGGATGCCATCCAGAGAGACCTGGAGAAGCTTGAGATGAGGGCCCATGGGAACTTCGTGAGTTTTAACAAGGCCAAGGTGCAAGCTGCTGCACCTGGGGTGGGGCAACCCCCGGTATCAACACAGGCTGGGGGGTGAACAGACAGAGAGCAGCCCTGCTAAGAAGGACTTGGGAGTGCTGATGGATGAAAGGCTGGACATGAGCCATCAACATTTTTATGCAGCCCAGATGTGTGCTGAGCTGCATCAACAGAAGTGTGGCCAGCAGGATGAGGAAGGGGTTTCTGCCCCTCTGCTCTGCTCTGGTGAGACCCCATCTGGAACACTGCATCCAGCCCTGGGGTCCTCAGTACAGAAAAAACATGGACCTGTGGGAGAGAGTCCAGAGGAGGACCACAAAAATGACCAGGGGGATGGAACCACCCATCATGTGAGGGTAGGCTGTAGGAACTGAGATTGTTCAGCCTGAAGAAGAGAAGGCTCTGGGGACAGCTTATAGAGGCATTTCAATACTTAAAGGGACTACTAAAAAACATAGGTGAAGACTTTTTACAAGGAACAGTTGTGACAGAATAAGGGTAATGGCTTTAAATTACAGGACTAGACAAGTTAGAGCAGATATGAGGAAGACATATTTTTACAATGGAAGAGGTGAAACACTGGAACAGGTTTCCCAGAGAGGTGGTAGATGCCCATTTCAGGGTCAGATTGGATTTCACTCTGAGCATCCTGACCTAGCTGAAGATGTCCCTGTCCATTCCAGGAAGGGTTGCACAAAATGACATTTAAAGGTCACTTCCAGCCCAACGTCATTTTTTCTGGTACTCAGTGACTGCATCATATGTCATCAACATTACATATCTGACTTTTTTTTAATCTAAAATTACTATAAAAGTATTTTGGAATGAAAACAAGTTAGATACTAATCTGGTTTTAACTCTGTGAATCGCAGATAATTTCATTAAACTGAGGGAAATGTGTAAATTGCGCTCAGAATTCATACCGGTGTAGCAGAAACCAGAACAGAGACCTTAGAGTGAAAGTTGTCTTTTCAATATAATTTGAATGAGACTTTAAAATTAGAACTATTTAAATCCCTTTGTGAAGTCATAAAAATAATCTAACAACGTTTCCACTCCATATTTTTGACACTCATGCTGTAGCAGGAAAGTCTGGTCTGAATATTACTTTTTTTAATATATGAAAACATCATTGTGTTCAGCAATAAAGAGAGTTTATACATTTCAAATATGATCACAATGTAGTTTACTCACGTATAATTTTCATGAATAAGTGTTGCTCAGCTTTTTTTCGTCTTCTCTATATACCACAAGATGTGTGGATTCCCCACATGGATGAGCAGTCAATTTCACCATGTATGTAAATAACTGCTTACAGATGTGGTTAAAAGGTTTATTTCTGTTTCTGCAAAAGAAACATTGCTTGTTACGCCACTAACTTCTTTTAGAAAATCTCAATCTTTTCATAGTTTAACTCATTTTTGAGTTTCCTGATATGTCCCACTGAAAGGGACATGTTTTAGAAAATGCTGTCACCTTTGCAGCACATTTTTAAACAATGAAAATGAATATCTGCAGACAGATATCATAAAGGGTGGGTTTCTGAAGAGAATGTATGCTTTTTTACTTCATCGGTCTCTAGGGTCCATCTAGGCAAAGCACAGCAAGTGCCACTTGAGTCTTTCTGTTGGTGTTTTAAAATACAGGGTAATAATAATAATAATAACACTAAAACCAAATGTGCTTTGACTTCCATAAACATTATACATAACTTCAAATTCATAACCTGTATGACCTTGTGTATAAAAACTAGTGCTAAACAATGAGAATGCAAATTCAGGTACGCAAAACTAGGAAACAAGAGAATGAAGGTTTCCCTTTGCCTTGAATGTTTCTGTTCAATAAGTGTATTGGGTGTATGTCTTTAACTGCATTCCATTTTCTTGCACTGCTCTTCCTTCCCATTTGGCATACAGGATGGATGGCAATGACAGACTGTCCCTATTTCTTCCTCTGTTTGAGGTATAGCACCAATACATAATTTCTACATTTTGTTCAAGATACATAATGAAACCAAAATGACTAATATCCTGATATTCCCACTCATCCTTTCTGATTTTATTGTGAGAGTGTTTAAATGCTTCATATCTACTAAGAGACAGAGTTATAGGACACCTCTTTGGTGCTTGAAGAAGAGGTCATCAACCTGCTTCAATGCTACACATGGTGTATTCTAACCTCTATTTAAAAATCTGGTTTGGATGCAAAGTGCTGCAGGATGTGACATTGCTGTTGCTCATGATGGAAAATTTCCATTTATTGTCTCTTTAAAACCTGAAATAAAGTCATATTCAGAATATTTTGTTTATGAAAAAATCTGACATTCCAGTATTGGTTTTATATTTTTCATTTTTCAAACCTGAAATGGTTACACCACTAGACCTCTATGAGCACAAGAAATTCACAAAATGTCCTTTTGTTTAAATAACAGGTACCAGATGTCACAGCAAGTAAACTATGCCTCAGCTGCCTGTGGGTTAGCAAATTCCCTGTGTTCAATATTGCTTAGATTAATTGGCAGGACATTTGCTTTTGATGTGCTGCTATTTGCACTGCAGGACAGGGCACAGTCTTGGCTACGTGATTACATCAAAGTCTACAAAAAAAAAATCTTCAGCTTTAGCAACTATAGTAATTAAAAAAAAGCAACAGACAAAGCCCTCCAAAGCCAACATGCGTATTTATGGCTTATTCTTCAAACATGTTTCCTCTGCACATAAGCCACAAATAAAAGTGCCTTCAACAATTCTATCTTAAGAGATTTTAACAGCCAAAAACATTTTCAAAACCTCTGAGCGTTCATTTATAAATCAGAACTGGTATTACATAGTTTTACAGAACGTCTCGCTGTCACTCAAGAGGACAATTTGTATATACAATAAAAATGTGAGCTGGGAATCTGAATCAACTGAATCATGGTAATCTGAATCAACTAGTAAAGTTTGATACTTATCTATTTCTTTTGAGTCAGGTTGTTCAAGGTCTACAGGACTCAAGTAACACTTTTTCTCTAGCATCAATCATAAAATAAGCTAATAAAACTGTAATCCCTATATCCAACAAAGTATTAAATTACTCATGTTTCTAGTGCATCCTCATGTTTGTTAGGCAGCATCACAGAGCAGAATGGCAATATTACTTTATTATTCTACAGAAATGTAGGGAAATAAAAATTATATTTATTTTCAAACTCTGGATTGTATAACTTGAAGTGAAAATAACTTGAAATTTCAAGCACTGAAATATTGGATGAACATTCAATGTACTATGCTAGTTCCATCCTTTTGAATCAGAGTGAAAAGCAGCCTGAAACTGAAAAAATTCAATGGGGGAAAAGAAAAAGGCAGTAAAAAAATATCAATTTTTTCAGGAAGAGGGACTATGAGGTTTTTTTGAAAAAACTAAATGAATATTAACTTTTAAATTATTTCTTTAAAACCAACATGAAACTAATCATTCAGACTCTATCTCTAGCAGTTTTGCTGCAAAGGTAGATCTAAATGCTGTGTGCATAATGCTACTTCATGATAAGGATGGGAAAAGACTCAGAAAAGCTTCTGAAAGGTTTAGCAGTCATGTTTGACAGCAACAGCTGTATGCACTGCTGCAGCATGTGTGTTTCAAGCCCAGCTGGGAGCTGATTAATACAGATAATTTTGTTCCAGGAGCAGCCTCACATAAGGCCAGTTCTACTCCATTGTCAGAAAGCCTTCCCTCAGACTCCTCCGATGGGACGCGCTGGGTGTGGTGCTCAGAAGGCCACACGGGAGGCTGGTGCTGGTGGTAATGTGCGCCTCATGAGCCAGAGAAGCCCTGGCATACACAGAGGCCGGTCAGGTGGCTGATGCTGCAGCCTCTTTGCCTCTAGGCACATGGACTCTGGAGCTCTGATGTGTCTACCAGAGCACCTCCTTCTGCCCTGCCACTGATCAAAAGGAAGAACAGGAACAAGGCCTAGGACATACATAATCTGATCAAAATCTTCCACTTCAGTGCCTTTCAGAGATCCCTCTGTGACACAGGTACTACAATGGTGACAAGAACACTGCTATGTGTTTTCTTCTGTCACCTCTAAGAGCTATATATATAGAGCATGGTTTATTACATTATTCCTGCTACACTGAGAAGAACGTTCCTAACCTGAGTCCTCTAGACTCAGTAAAATCCCTGTTCTACTACCACCCCAGACAGAGACATTTCCCAGAACAGAGACAAACACTCATCACATCCGGTCCTAGAAAAGCTAAATTGTAACCTTGACATGACTGTCTCAAGCCCAGAGTAAGGATAATATGAACAGAGAATATTACGTTGCCATCCCTCCGACTCCTGACTTTATAGACCTCTATCGTATTTCCTCTAAGTAACATTTTTTAGATTAAATGTTCTTAGCTTATTCAGTCATTTCTTCTACAGAAATTACTCTGTATTTTGCTGCCTTCTTTGGACTTCTTCCAAGTCTATTGCATACTTTTTTAGAATCAAAGCTGCTTGCATTATTCAAGGTGTGGCAAAGTCAGCTACCAGCATTATGGTGGCTTGCGTCTTGTTCTGTCTCCTTCTCCTAATTGTCCCTAGCATTGTATTTGTTTTTCTGAACACTGGTATTATAAAACTGGTGTTTCAGGAAATGGGTTTTTACACCCCAAGATACCACTCTTGAGAGGTAATGGTTAGTTCAGAACCTATAATTTTATAGGTGAAATTAGGATTGTTTTTCTCCCATGTACATCGCGTTGCATTATTTACACTGAATTTCATTTGTCACTTTTTTGCCCTTCGGTCTTACAGCCTTCTTTTAATTCCTCACACTTAGCTTTCAAACTTACTATCTTGAATAATACAGTATTGTCAGCAGCCTTTTTCTTTTCAGTAATCTCCTGCTTTCCAGGTCAGTGATGAATATGTTTTACAGTACAGGCCTCTGCTTACCAGCATTGATGACCTGTCTCCACTTCAAGGACTGACGGCTTACTCCTGTTTGTGTTTTCTTTCTCCTAACCAGACATTTATCTATGCAACAAATGCCTTTGCTCATGCCACCTAATTTACTTAAAAGCTTTGTGTGAGATACTTTGTCCAAAGGCCTTTTGAAAACTATGTAAACTGAATAAATTCCCCCTCCTCTCCCACAATCACTCAGTTTCACACAAGTCTCCTGCTGAGAGCAGATCCCTAATGGGAGTCTGCTCTCCTCTTTTTCTTCTGCAAAGTTCAACACTGAAGCCTCTCAACAACGACCTTTTTCTGCTTCTTTGTTTTTTGTATACCTTCTTTTTTCTGATCATCAAATGACTATATAGACTTCTTGATCCTGATGTGTGTAAAAAAAGAATATTAGTTTGGTTTCCCTTTGCTACTTGCTTGTTCTTCCTAATTGCTCTTCATGCTTTCACATTTTATAATCCCTCCTAGTTTCCTTTGAATGTAAGTGTATGGCTTCAGCTTTTTTATAATTGTTTCTGGAAACCCTTATATTACTATTCAATTTTTGCTTTATATCTTATGGTCTAACTTGCTTTACAGAGGTATTAAAAATATTGATTTTTTTTTATGAAACAAGTTGCATGTCGCCTTTTTTTTTTCTTTTCACCCTGGAAAACTGACTTTCTGAATTGCTCCTCTGTTTAAAGTGGGAAAATAAGAGAGAAAAAAAAGTGACGTTTACTCTCTCAAGTGATCCAGAGACCACTTTTCTTATGAAAACAATCTATGCACACAATTGGAAATGGCCTTTTTACTGAGTTTATTCTTGTTGTCTTTTTTCTGAGGATGGCAAGGGGATAATTAGACTAGATTGACTCAAGTGGATGGGTCAAACTTTTCTTGCAAAATTTGGAACAGGCAACAGAGATTTGAAGTTGATAAGAGAAGGAAAGACCAGACAACAGAAATTAATCATGATTTGCATTTCTGGGCAAGTAGCTGGGGAGAAACTTTATCCCTTGGGTCATATGCCAGGATGTGTATATTAATTTTCTGCCTTGATGTAGATGTCATAAGTGAAAAGCATAGAAAAAAGGGTGTGTTCTGAACATTTCAGAATCAGGTCTGTATGTTTAATATTGTTTCATGGAATTATTTTAACTACCACCTTCTTTGGATTACTGTAATTTCCCCAGGCTTAAATTGAAGTAATTTACAAAAGATTCTGACATCTTTCTTAAAAGTTAGAGAGTAAAGAGAAAAGGACCAAAATATCAAATTTCACAAAGAACAATTAAGTAGTAAATCATGTGTGATGAACATCATCAAAAAATAAGCATTTTTCCTAGAAGAGACTGCATTTACAGCCTTTCATATAGCAAGAACACTAACATTCTAGATCACAATTATTTATCTAGACTAATATTCTATTTATTTAAATATATACCACTGTAATTTTTTTCTTTTTTTTTTGTTCATTATCACACCATTATTTCATTTTTTGAAGGTGTCATTTACATTTTTCTTGGAGTATGACTAGTGTGACAGAAAGGAAGTCATTTATTATTTCATCAGAAGTTATATATTTATATTGCCATGCATGTCAGCTGCTGGTGAAATGAGGTCCTTCCATTTGGGACGTCTTTATATTGCTGCAAAAAATAAAAAAAGAAGGAAGACTGAGTAATAATGAACTACATAATGCAAGAATTAGTATTGTATTTGTATAGTCTATATGATACGCTTACTACCTTTGCACTTAGTTTTTACATTGCCTTATAAGGTGTTTTACTTTACAATGTGTGTATAATAGAATAACCTGATAAGTAGTTAAAACTGTGTCAACACTTCCTCCACTCAAAAAGTTTTGACTTGAGTAGGGTCGAGGCTTAAGCTTGACAGGCAGGCTAGGTTCTGTATAAACATATAGTGGTGGAAAATGAAGTAAGATAATTCAATTCTTCAGGGACTGGCAAAAGGGAATGAGTTTGGTCTTCTTTCCCTGTACTCAGAGGGGCATATTAGATGGAATCTCATTCCTTGGATGCAGTTTGTTGGTCCATTCTGACACCTCTGCTCCAGTTAAAATGAGTTCAGTCAACTAGAAATTCAGCTTTAAGGTCTTCCCTCTCAGGTAAAAAGTGTTTGTAATTTGCCTCTGGCAATGTAGTTTGTCAGGGCCTCGGTAAACATTAAAAGTGAGACAATTCATGTTTCTTAGTCTCCAAACCTCCAATTTGACTGCGAAGAATTACCACAGAGACCTATCTGTACTCAGCTACAGGTCAGGTATCTGACCTGAGATCAAGGGAACGTGTCAGAATACTCCAGTCTCTCAAAGCTCTCTAATTACAAAAGTGTGTTGCATAACAACAGGATTTTTAAAAATACTGTTGTTTTCTCCTGTTAATATAAGTATCAATAACAACAATAATATAAATTGTTATGTGTAAAATAAAATGTAGGTTGAAATTGACAGAAAATAATTGTTAGCTTTTGTGGTGGATTAGCCTTGGCTAATACCCAGACACCCACACAACCACTCTCTTACTTCTCCTCAACACTGTGGGGAAGAAAATAGGCTGAAAAAGCTCAAGGTTAAGATAAAATTAGGGTGTTTATTTACTAATTACTGTCATGGGCAAAACAGACTTGAACAGCAATTAAAAATATATAAAGCACCACACTTTCTGAAATTTCCAGCACCATTTAGAAATAGATATGTGGAACAGCCTTTTTAAAAGTTTTATTTCTGTGTGTATGTGTTTGATACTTACAGACTGGTACTCAAGTGAAAGGAGTACCTCTTAGATAATCAGCCGAACCTCAACGTATGTACTCTTTAACCAAATTTCAAAATATTTTAGATTATGTTTTCCATTGCTAATGATATTTTCAAATTAATGAGAAATATTTGGAAAGTTTTGTGTAGAATATCCTTAAAAAATGAATTTTCACCAGTCACTTAATAGAACTTGAAAACAGCAGGTACATTGCACAACTCAGACTATAAAAAAGTTTTTTTTTTCCTCACAGGGAACAACAAACAGTAATGCAATAAATTAGTAGACAAACAGAGTCTAACAAAAAGATAGTCTTGACAAGTGTAATGGGAGGAATTCTAACACAAATCCATATACAATTCCACAGCTGTAATGCTGGATTCATTTTTTATTGCCCACAAATATTGAATGAGAATGTATTTAAATACGATAAATTGTATGCTGATAGCAGGTGAAAAGAGAAACTAAAGACAGCAGACAAATCTTTAGTAACATTTAATTTCAGCTAGTTAATTTATCTTGTTCACATAGTCAACAATGCCCAAGAGGAAAGTCATATCCAAATTTATGTTTCCTAGAACATACTAGATATGAAATATAGTTCTGTGAGTTTAATTTAAATCGAGTAAGAGGTCAATTATTAGGAAAAATTTTAGATTGACTAATTTGATATTTAGTTTTCATTTGATACATACGGTGCAGTTAATTGCTTTCACATGCCCTTAGGAATGTAATAATGTTGTATTTAAATTTACTTACAATTTTATTATAATGTAGAAAACATTTTATGGAAATGGTTTAATATATTCACTTATCTTAAAGCTTCTAATGATAAATTAAGTAGATTACAATTTATGCAAAATTAAGCACTTAAATTTGGCCTAGGCAATTTCAGACAGGTAGAAGAAAAAATTCATAAGCATTTGAGACTCTGATTTAGGTTTACAATTCGCATATCAACTAAAGTGACAAGGCTGATTTGAATTTAGAAATTTTTTTTTTGCACACTACTTTCAATTTGTTTACAGGCAAAAATAGTTCACAAACAATACTTTCTGGACACTGTAAAATGAATACATTTGAGAGTGTTCTAATTTGCCCACAGAGAATTCAGAACACAGAGAGGTGAAATTCAATGAATAAATTAAAAAAAAAAACTTTCTCAGCTTTAGTTAGAATGCAGAGATCAGCAAATTTAGTCACCTCTTTTCAGTGCTTATACTGATTAATATATCAGCCCAGCATTTTTTAAACTTGCATAAACTTGCATAAACTTGCTGTTTGTAGTTGTTAACGTGTAGGTCATTTCTATTGTATATTAATGGTTGTCAAACTCCTTTTCTTCATTGAAATAGGGCATCACAATTAAATTTTAAGCATATCTTGCTGATAGTTTTTATATCATGTAATGTATTCTACATGTTATCCTGCTTTTTAGATATCACACATAGAAATAATTGAAAAGAATACCAATAAAAAGACTAAGCAATTGAGTAATTCTTAAGATTAAGGAAAAAAAGACACCTAAAAAACTGAACTGAACAAAAGAATTCAAGAAAAAAAAGTAATTTTCACACCCAGATAATACTTGAAGTGTTCCGTATTGGGGAGAAATCTCTTTTATGCTTAGTGTGTAGCTAAGTGCAAGTTAAGGCTCATTTTTAGGTGATAATTGGATCTTATGAAAATCTTACATTGAACTACTGCTCAGGTAATTATACTTTTTAAAAGAAACAATCTGTTTCTACTGAAACAATTTTGAAATATGACTATTTCAGTGGCTTTAAATTGAGGAAATCTGAACATAGCCACTCATTTGCAAGAAAGAACATGTCTGTTCTGTAAAAATGAACATTTTATGAGAATGTACTACAGCTTGCAAGAATACAAGCAATTTGGGTCAACTAGCAATCGTAGATAAATAAGTTAAGTGGTAAAATTGAATCTTCCTTTCATTGTACTGAAACCTCCTCGGTGCTATTCAAAGCGCGCTGGTGAGAATTGTGTTGTTTTAATGTTTTTTTCTCAAAACATTATTTCATGAGTATAAACCTAGATGAAGGTTAAAAGATCTTGAGATCAAGAAATAGTTTTGGTATTAATATTAGAAGTATTCCTCCCTAAGTGCTAAGCATTGCAGCCGTTTCTTCATGATAGATGTTTAAATAATAGAAGCTATGTTTCTGTGTCGTTGGTAGGAGGGCCAATATCCAAATCTAATGTGGGAAACAGTTAAAATGCTTGTATTAGTTTATGTATACATAAATATTAACTGAAGGCAAATATTTGGTTGATTTAACAAGATGATTACTGTGTCAGTTATGAAATATGATTATAAAGAGAAACTTTATGATAAATGAAAAGACTCATTACTTGAAGAATACATGTTATTAGTGTGAAAAAAATTGTAAATTCATGGACCCAAATGGGTACTATTTTGCTTCAAATATTTATGGAAATACTGTGTTGTCTATATTTGATGATAAGTGGTTGTTGAAAAGCTGACATGGCATTCTATCCAGTTTTTGATGCAAGACTATATTAACCTTGAGTTCAGGATGATATTAATCCTTCTTGTGCTCTCCTCACACAATACAGCAGTGTGTCATCTGCAGCATTGATACATTAAAAAATCAGCAGGAATTTTCAAGGATATTGACAAAAATGAGAAAGTGAAAAAAAAATCATCTGTTCTGAAATATTAAGGTAAAGATGGCACAATTAGAAAATAAACTAAAAGGTGAGGTTAGATTCATTTAGTCAATTAAATAGAAATAGATTGGGTTTTGTCTGCTTTTTTTTTAAAGATAACAACAGCTAAAGAAAGCTCAGGGATATTGCTTATTATATTTTTAGTTTTTGTTTTAGTTGAAATCTGAATAGGACTTAATTATAAGGGCAGTCCTTATGAGCATACAATAATAAGAAAAGCTAAAAATCCCCCCAGTGCTCAAAATCAAACAAGTTGAATACTAGCTTATACAAACAGGTATTTGTTTCATTGAAACAAAACAGGACAACTCATGAATAAAATATTTTAAATGAGAAAGTCTATCATAAGTGATCCACAGAAATTAATGAAAAAAACATGCAATTCCACTGTTGAATCAAAAATTACAGCATGAAAAATAGATGGACATAAGGGGAAGGAGAGAAAGAAGGCAATATAGAGTTATATTTTAGATATTTCTAGGATGTAATATAATCTTTTTTATTTTTATGGACATTCTTGACAATATTTTATTTGAACTTCAAATTATTTTTCTGTGCTCCCTCAGAGATGTATCAGAGTAGAGGAATGGAATAATTTAATATGAAAATGAATCTTTTTATATATATTACTGCTTTCTGGAATAAACATGAACAGCCTCCACCATAGTCCACAGACTCAATTTCATTCTACTTCTGATCATTTCACTTCGTATGTGGAAGATCACATCCAAAGAATTGAAGACAACAGCTCTATTTCCCGCTGGAGATCAGTAACAGTGGTGTGTATCAAGGTTCCATACTAGGACCACTACTGTTCAATGTCTTTATTAGTTACGTAAACAGTGGGATTTCATATTCTCTCAGCAAATTTGTGGATAACACCAAGCTGTGTGGTATGGCTGAACACTCGTGATGGATAGGATGCCACCCAGAAGTGTTGTCATTTTAAGTGCAGCAGGCAATTAAGCCTCACGAAGTCATACACTGGAGGGGAGAATAAGAAGAGTAAAATTGAGAAGGCACATGGGTTGAGATAAGGACAGCTTAACAGGCAAAGCAAAAGCAGTGCACCCAAAAAAAAGGAAAAGAAAGAATTAACTCACCACTTCCCGTGGGCAGGTAGGTGGTCAGCCATCTCTGGGAAAGCAGGCCCCATCCTGCATAACAATTACTTGGGAAGACAAACACCATCAACCCTTTCCTTCTTGCCCCAGCTTTATATGCTGAGCACGATGCCATATGCTATGGGATGTCTCTTAGGTCAGCTGTTCCAGCTGTGTGTCCTCATATCTTCTTGTGCACCCCCATCCTCGTCCCTGATGGATTGAGGTGAGAGGCAGAAAAGGCCTTGACTGTGCAAGTACTGCTCAGCAATAACAAAAACATCTCTATATTATCAACATTGTTTCCAGCCTAAAACCGATAAACAGCCTCATACTAGCCAGTGTGAATAAAATTAACTCTACCACAGCCAAAAGAAGCACAAGATGGACCTTGACAGACTTCAGGAGTGGGCACGTGTGAATCTCAGGAAGTTCAGGAAGGCCAAGTGCAAAGTCCTGTATGTGATCTGGGGCGATCCCCAGCATCAATACCTACTGGAGGCTGATGGATAAAATTTGGACAGGAGCTAGCAATGTTTTCTTGCAACCCAAGAGACCAGCTGTGTCCTGGGCTGCATAAAAAGAGGTGAATCTGCCCCTGTACTCTGCTCTGGTGAATGTCAAATGGGAGTACTACATCCAGATCTAGGCCCCCCAAAACATGAACTTGTTGGTGGAAAGGATTGAAAACCACTCCTGTGAACACAGGCTAAGAGAAATGGAACTGTTCAGCCTAGAGAAGAGAAAGGTTTAGGGATGCTTTGAATATATAAAGGGGAGCTATAAGAGAGAAGGAGAGATATTTTTTGCCAAGGCCTGTAGTGACAAGACAGTGTTATGATTTTAAACATAAAGAAGGTAGGTTTAGAACTAGGGGGATGGTGAGACACAGGAACTGGTTGCTCAGAGAAGTGATGGATGGCCCATCTCTGGCAGTGTTCAAGGCCAGGTTGGGTCGGGCTTTGAGTAACCTAATCGACTGGAAGGTGTCCCATGGAAGCAAGGTTGGACAAGATGATTTTTTAAGGTCCCTTTCAACCCAAGCCATTCTATGATTTTGTAATCACCATACAGAAAAGCATTGCTGTATCAGTTACAAGCAAAAATATTCCATGGAGAGATTAAGAATGGAAGGAGAAGACTATGGTTGGCTTCAGACCCAATGAGATAGCATTTCTTGTAGAACATGTGTCCTAGAACCATAGAATCATGTAGGCTGGAAAAGATCCTTAATGTCATTGAGTCCAGCAGTTAACCTAACATTGGTGAGTCCACCGCTAAACCATGCCCCTAAACACCACATCTATACACCTTCTAAATTTCTCCAGAGGTAGTGGCACAACCGCTTCCCTGGGCAGGCTGCTCCATTGCCACCATCCTGGCAGTGCGACATAATGACTTTGCTGACTCGGGTTTTACTGATATCTTTAGCTCTTAGTACTTGATTATCAACAGCAGTAGAAATTATTATACATAGCCATAAAATATTTACTGCTTTATAAATCGAATTATCTCAAAAAAACCAGTGAAATTAAAAGAGAACTCTCTGATTTGCTAGAACCTATCCCAAACTCACTATGAGTTACATGTTTCAGCTGTTTATTAAGTATTCAAAGTACATTTGCATTTGAAGACATAAAATGTGTGGATTCATCATGTATTAGATACTACTTTCTAATTTTACTTTATTTAACAACAGTTAATTTAATCTCCTGATTTAATGAATCCATTCACCAACAGATTAAATTCTTCTATCAGATTTTCAGAAGCAATGTAATGAAGTCACCTTCAGTCTGGAGGTTTCAGTCCACAAATTAACATAGTGAAATATTCTCATTTTTTCAGCATGAAGCATAAAAGTTTTTATTGGAATATTTGCCCTGGTAACTTAAAGAAGAAGTCATAAATAATGAATGTCTTTTCTTCTAATATAAAAAGTTAGGTCAAACTACAAAAAAAAATGCTGTTTGTCATTCAGAATTAAAATAAAGTATTTAGACTTAATGCAACAGAATATTCAGGTTCAAAGAAAACTTAGTTTTTGAACCACAATTTGGACAGAACAAAGTGCATACAGAGAAAAATATGAAAACACTAAGCACCGATAAATGATGGTCTTACCAGTGTGAAAGAATATTTATGTAAATTTTATCCATGAAATGCAAACATAATTTTGCTATTAAAGTGAAAACCTATTCGTTGTAGTTACAGTAATATTTATTTAACTCTAAAAATTGGAATATGACTTTGCCAGATAATCTTGTCATTATAACAGGAAATCCATACCAAAATAAATTGAACATTATAGCACTCTGTTACCATCTAATAAACTTTGTTGTCATTTGTCTAACAAAAATATTAGGAGTGTGGTCTGATGATCTGAGTAGTGGGCTGTGAAATTGGCACCTGTATTCTCCACCACTGGATGTGACCTTGAGCATTCCAGTAAAATATAAATCTCATTGTATATTGAAAGTAAATTTAATTGAGAAAGAGGTTATAAATATCTCAAAAACTGAATGCCATAAAAGGGTAATAAAAGAAATTAGTCAATGTGTTTGAGAATGTGTGGTGTGTGTTACCTTATACATCAAATTACTGTGAGTTTAATCTAAAAATAGGATATCAACAAAGACTTGTATACCGAAGAGATCTAAAATGTGTTGGATGCCACACAGAATATCTGAAAAAAATCCACACTTGAACATTAGCATCCTTGATCTACTAACATTGTGTGAAAATTTACTATTTGAGGTTATGAGTTGTATGTCATACATCTATGTAAAATAAGTTACTGTGAAAAGTTTTAATCTGCTATTTTCATTTTCTTTAACAAAAGAAATGGACAAAATCTTTCTTCTCACTGGTTTTTTTTTCATTTCAAGGATTAGTTTTCTGTGTCATAGAGTGTTAATGCTTTTGTTCTTTGCACTTCCTCCCAGTTTTACGCATTACCCGTATTCGAGCACATCCATTATTTACATTTTTGTATTACGTCAACTCAGAAATATTAGGACCACAAAGTCCAAGTGATATCAGCAGAAAGCTCTGAGCTCAGTTTGCATTACTATTGGAAGCCAGTTTTGTACTACCGCTCGAGTAGCACCTTAGCCTTCCAGCTTCCCACTGAAATTTCACACAACACAACAAAGGGACTTTGCGGCTTACAAAAAGTTTTATGGGGTGACTTTAATGTGAAGGACAAAATTTTTCCAAATCTTCTTGCAGTCTGGTCTATTCATAACAGATCAATAAAGACACAGGAAAATAGTTTAAAAGCAGATTTCTGGTATTAAGAAGGAATATAATTTTAAGGCAGAATTGTTTTAATAGTGATTATCTGTTCTAATTATATATTTGTGATCATTCTATGGCAAAATAAAAAGAAAATAAACTTCCTTATTGCCATCAGAGTGACTATGAAGAAGGACTAAACATCTGGGTTGCCCAAAATAGAAAAATAGTGGATAAATGTAAATTTTTCCTGGATGAGTAAATCAAATACATCCAGGAGCATTCTCCACCACTGAGGTCAAGAAATAGAGAACTGCCTTTATCTGTGGTGATAATTTCCTTTATTCTGCAAGAGCAAGGGACAATGTGCAATAATAAGAAAAAGTTCCGATAATAGATATAAGAAATTAATAATTTTATTATTAAAAATAATAACGATATTATAATAAGAAAGAATCATGGAATATTGTAATTCCTCATATATATATATATATGGGAATTAATTAGAAAATGACTGGTTTTCTTGGGTCAGAAGTATTTAACTTATCATTACTCTTTAATTTAATTTTAGGTGTATCTGTATTCGACTTTACCTGTCAGAATTTGTAAAGACCTTCTATTTATATCAAAACCATTTTAGACGTATTTAAGCATAAAATCTCAGAAAACTGTAAGAAAGAAATGTACTCTATTCCTAGAGTGACCTGTGTCACAGAATGGGAAACAAATCATAAATGCATAAATGGATAGATTTAAGCTGTCAAAAAGTTCGATAATATGGGATTTAGACATTATTAATGTTCTTGAATTCAAACCAGTGACTCAGTCAGCCTGCTCACGAGTTCAGCCTAACCTCAAGGGAATTTTAAATTGACTGGTAGCTCCTTTTTGAAGAGCACAGATCTCAAGACACCTGAGCTTAGGTATTTATGTTAGTTCTCCAAACAGAATTGCTAGAAACTCAGCTCTTGCTTAAATATCAGAGCCATGCAGAGACAACACAAAGTATTGCCTAGGTGCACAGGGAGCCTATCTCTCCTGTGTTCAGAGCATTCCTAATGTACAGTGACAGCCCTGAGTTCAGCAAGACACACGGCAGTCACAATCACTTTACAGGGTACGTCTGTTGGCACTGTCACCACCAGCTAACTTTTATATAGTGGTCTGTTCTTGACATTATTTACTCAGCAGGTGTGGAACAAAGATTCTGAATCCTCCACAGCATGGCGATATGTAGTCAATCACCAAGCTCTCAGCCTCCAGATAGGCTAGACACTCAGCTGAAGCTGCCCCATTTAAAGTTTCAAATTTCATATCAAACTCCTGGCAGGCTTCATTGTAGCTATGTGCTTCTGTTTCACAAAAAAGAACTGAATAAAAAAAGATTTGGACCAGAGAAAATAATGAATGGATTTAATCCCCAAATATATACCACATAGTCAACTGAATGATCTAAATATTTCCCTAAAATTATACCAGTGTGACTCAGTGCAGTGAGACTCTCAGAAGGATATCAATCTAGTCTAAAAATATCTAGAAATCTCTAGTATAAAACATGCAGACATATATTCAAGAAATTTAAGCATAAAAAACCAAAACATCTCAACAGAAGACTTCAAGCTGCATGAATAAATGAAGTTCAAGCTGCATGAACAAATGAAGTTGCGTGATGTCCCTAATATTGCAACAACTCCATCAATGAAAGACACTGAACACTTGTCTACAGAGCTCCAAACCCCCTTCCTGAGTGTTGAAGGATATCAAAGATAAAAGTATGATTAATTTTTAAGTTCTAATGGGAGAGGGGTGACTACTTTTTATCCTTTAAATTATCTAGGAGCAAATTTGAAGGATATATTTTATTTTTCAGTTTAGGAAAAAATGCAATTTTTATATTTCATATTTAAAAATTCAGACTTTTCCTTGAGAGAGGTGATTTCTTTAGAGATTCTCTTTTCGCTTCAAAGTTCTCTTTCAAAACTTTGAAGCCAAGCTGCAATATTTTTGCAGTGGATGTGTTTTACAATCTGGAATCTTTTTCTATCAGTTTCAGGTGGTGTTGGTTATGAAAACCTATTAAGCATCTCTAGCACCTCTGAAAATATTTCCTCCCTTTCGTGTATCTTGTTTCAATGTTCTATTAAAACGTTAGCAGGAGACTGGGAACAAAGTGTACATTTGACCAAAATGCCTGGAAATCCCACGAGTTTTCTCTCACTGTATTTTCAATTTCATTGTGCAATTTTGAGACGCGAAATCCTTTTTTTTAACTGCAAGTTCCTCATATAAGGTATGGTTATAATAACAGGATATCCCAATTTTTATGGCCTGAAGGCAGAAAGATATCTATGGAGTTTAAACTATTAGCACTTCTTCAATTCATGGTGCAAGTGTTTATCTTTTCAATAATGCTTTTAATTCTGAGTTAGAAACAATATGAAGTCCTGCTTGATTACTTGCACATACCAAAAATAAAACCTCAAAGCCTCCATAGACTTTTAAAACCTATCACTGGTTCAATTCTGAATAGTTTTACATCCCTTGAGTTTTAATTTAATAAAACTGGTTTCTTGAAAACTGTTATGAAGAAGGTGAAACACAAAATGAAAATTAATAAGATCTCTAGATAGCTTATGAGGTCACCAGTGCTTATTTCTCCAACAAATCACCATCTGTTACCTGTTTCGTTTCTAAACCAAAAATAATTTCTTCTGATTGTTGCTAAACAGCTCTTAAGAAAATTTGAATCATCAGATAAGCATCGTCTTCTTAATTCCATGAAGTTCTTGATACTTCTAAGCTGTTGTGTTGTAAAATCAGGGATTGAAATTTGCATCAGTTAGTTAAAAAGATACACTGAAAAAAGAAATGAACCGTCTTTCAGTGAGTAGAAGCTAGGATGCTTTTCTTTAGGATGATTAGGATGATTAACTTTATGCTAATCCTTTAGTTTGGGGCAGAACTACTGTTCTGAAAAAAATCTCACAGACGTCCCCACATAATGTGCTTGCACAGTGTTTGGAGCACATGTTAGATTGCTTTTTTTATGAAATTAACCTGGAAAAGACAGTCCGGGAGTCCACAAAATGTGTTCCAGCTGTATAAGGACATAGAATCATAAAATAGAATGATGGAATGATTAAAATAGGAAAAGGTCTGCATCATCATGATTTATTATTTAAAATGTACAGTGTCTGACTGAATGTATTAGGTTAGTCTGATATTAAAACAAAACCAGTTTACAGTGTGAATATCGGGTCCTCAGTAGCAATAAGTTTACTTCCCTGATTTGTTTCTGTATACCCCAACATGATATGACTTACAATTAAATTATCATTAAGGCTGATCAAAGCTACCCAAGAATAATAAAAAAATGCAGTAATAACAATAACAGTAACAACGACAAGAAGAGTGTTATAAATACATCACTGTTTAAAAAGATGAAAACAATAATTATAAAACAGTGATAGAAATATACTAGCTTAGTCTTTCTGAAACCTTCTAAAACATGTTGACACTGGTGTAAGCCATTAACATTAGATTCCCCTTAACTTTGAACCCATTTATAGTCACCCTGTGCTGCCCTTCATACAATATGAGAGGATTTGATTTGCCTTTCTCCTGAGGATAGATGGAAATTTTGTATCAAAAAAACAGGAGAAAAAGACCATAGAATAATGTCTGCACACTGCTGTTCAGTCAGTTCAGTCAGCCAGTTCCCCACCAAAAAAATTTGAAAAGAAAGCAAAGGAAGGGTGGAGGGGGGGGATTTAATAGGAAAGCAGGAAGATATTTTGTTTCCTTTACTCTTGAGGAATTAGCCTTTTGAACAAACTCCTCTTATTTAGCCACCAAAAAAAACCTCCTGAGTTACCATTCATGAGGTGTCTTAGATGTATAAGATAAACACAATATTTGTGTAGGTGTGTGTATTTTTCTCTTGCAAACTTATTAGTTATATATATATATGGATATACAATACAAATATACATATGTATATAAATGCATGTGTATGCATACATATGTATATATATATATATATATATATATAAAAATTAGAGATCCTTATTATAATATAAAATCATAGAATAACCTGAGTTGGAAGGGACCCATAAGGATCACAGAGTCCAACTCCTGTCCTTGCACAGCGCCATCCTCAAGAGTCACACTATGTGCCTGAGAGCATTGTCCAAACACTTCTTGAACTCTGTCAGCTTGGTGCTGTGATCACTTCCCTGGGGAGCCTTTTCCAGTGCCCAATCACCCTCTGAGTGGAGAACCTTTTCCTAATATCTGACCTAAACCTCCCCTGACACAACTTCAGGCCATTCCCTTGAGTCCTGTCACTGGTAATCAGAGAGATGACATCAGTGTCTGCCTGTCCTCTTCCTCTCATGTGGACGCTGTAGACTAGAATGAGGCCTTCACTCAATCTTCTGTCTGAATAAAACAAGTGACCTCAGGCACTTTTCCTAGGTCTTCTCATATAAACCCCCCCACTATCTTTGTACTCCCCCTTTGGACGCTTTCTAGTAGCTTTATTATTTCAATAGAGCTGTCTGATAGATATTCTGCAGTAGATTTTTAAACTGAGGGTCTAAGAATCTGCAGCTACCTCAGCAGCCAGCAGTATGCAAAGATTAATCAGACAATTCCAAGTCGAGGAGTAAAATGTCTCCTGTCATCAGCCTGGTGATAGAAAGTGTGAAGGCTGGGACAGTTGGAAAGGAAGACAAGGAGGCTGGGTTCCAGGATACAGGCAATTTATTGTCACACATTTACACCGTTTGAGTCAAAGTCCATTAATAGACTAATAATGTCATTATTCACGCAATTTGAAAATCATAGTACTTAATCCTTTTTTATTTTAAATTGAATCCTAACCAGAGTGGGCTGTAAGCTATTAGTCCGTTAGATTTACAATGAACAATGTCATACAATGGACGATTTAGGAGTTATCTATGCAAAATCATGAGCACGTTTTCTGAGGACACATTCATACTCTTTGTGAGTTCCACAGACACGGAATTTTAGGTGCTTGTGCCTCACATACTTGTGAATGCATGGGAGAAAAAAATGTAACTCCAATGGGAAACACTTTCAACAGGAAAATGCAAGATGAAGATTTAGTCATATAAGAAAGCAGGATATGCTTGTTTTCCTACTGGCAAAATGAAGAAGTCTTTCTCCTGTTCTTTCACACCTGACTATTGGTTAGATATCTTCCATCTCCCTTTCAAATCATCTCTAATATTTGTTAGGCTACATATTAGTTCCATTTTCTAGAAATCTACCTGATAAAAGAAGCAATAACTGTACAGTCATTACAGAGAAAAATTAGAATTTTATACTTCATGGCATCAAGAATATGTCAATTCACCAACATTATAATCACACCTGGTTTCACAAAGTAATATTTGCTCTTACAAAACAAGGACTGATTCTCATAAGCCACGTGGTTGGACAGAGAGAAAGGTTAGACTTAATCTTGCTATAAATAGATTAAGTAATCTTATTCTTCAATTTCTTCTATTTTTTTCACTCACTCGAATTTTTTACTATAACTATCATAAGTTTGGTCTATTCTGAACAAGGGGAACATTAGTATTTCTGAACAGTTTTAGTTCATCTGGAGTAGCAGGAATCTGAAGGAAAGAGAACCAACTATACATCTGCTTAGTAAAGCACTAAAAATTTTATGGAACAGAGCACACAGCATGTGCTTTATTATTTTAGCACATTCTGCAGAACATTCAAGTCTGCACAGACCATTCTGAAAATTTCTCCAGAGTTAAGATAAGAAGAACCTCCTGCACTTGTAACCCCCCAAAATCCCCAGAATGCAACCATGTATTGGTAGCATACTTTAATCCCCTTCCAAAAGCAAATTGTTCCCATCAGGCTCAAGAGAACCTAAAACTCATAGCCTTGTATGTTTGAACAACTGCCATAAGCTCGGCTGTTCTTTGCCTCATTGGACACTTAGCTTTTGGGAATGTGCCATTCCCAAAGGAATGGCAAGGCAACGAATGGGAAACATTTTCCAATTGTTACCTATATCGTGTCAGCTAAAACTTTCAGGACTACCTGAATACCTCCATTGTGTACTTAGAAAACAAAGAACCTGTGCAAGACAAACATCTTCACATTCCTACTTTTCAGTGAGGGAGCAGTAAATTAGACGCAAAAATTTGAGACTTCATTAAATCAAAAAAGTGAGACATTTTGCAGATGCAGGTTTTCAGAATATGCTTTATGATTTGACAATACTTCTTGCCTAAAATATATTCAACATAGAAAAAGACATCATGTTCAATGTATAAAACAATATTTATCTCCCTGTTTTATGGAACTTCTAAATTCACAAGGATGTTCCTGTTTTTTTCTTTTTCAGAATGAATAGTAACTGCAGTGCTTGAATTGCAGCCATTCATAGTCACAGTTCCAAGTATCACTAAAACTTCTGAAAATAGTCCAAGAATAAGTAACAGTCTGAATTATTGTTACAAGCACTATCAATTAAAATGTTTAATGCAAAAATTAGACAAACTTGAACTTTAAACTATAACACTCTAGTCTTCTAAGAAAAAATCACAATTATCATAACTGAAAGAAATTCAGTTTTCTGAAGTAATTTTTGACTATCTAGTCTTCTTTAAGTTGCATTTCTGAATTGATTTAATTAACATTTGACAGCTGAAATCTGTCCATAACTGTTGGAATTAACCACTGTAATTGTCATTCTCCAGAAAATACTATGAGTATAAATTTAACCCTTCTCCACATGTTAAAACATCTTGAACTCATTTGTGCAGTTTAGTGGATATTGCATTATATGAAGAGCAAATTTGTAGTCATCAAGACAACTAATTTTGCTATATATATCTGATTTTTACTTACTATTGTTTTTATTCTTTTAACTTCAATTGAACATGGCAAAATAAATTGTAAGCCACTGGTCTAAATTTGTGAAAGACCATTTCATCTTTAATGATGATTTAGCTAAAAATTATTTTTAACTAAAAGTGAAACAATCTTATTTGATAAAAAGACACTTTTTAGAAATGATTATTTTATTTGAACAAACTTAAATATCTGTCTTGATTGTGTGTTCTAAATTATTAATTTTAAAATGTCAAAACTTAGCATTTCTTGTTCTAACTGAAAGAATATGCATTTAACTATGGATCAGCATTACTGATGTAATTGATCACAGAAAAACCTTCTTCCTATATTTATTTGTTTACTCATGGCATCAGCCTTTGCCTATGAATGCACTATAAATAATAACAATTTTAAAATTGAAACAGCCGGTCGTGTATCTTTGCCCATTTGGTAGAAGTTTAATCATAATTTGCATTTAACCTCTGTATGTCTTTACTTTGTTTATTTCTCTATTCTCTCAATATCAATGTGTACAGAGAACTGCATTTCTGCTGGAGGAGTAATAACGCATAACATGAATGTTACATTTCAGAGGTTTTCTCTTTAGAATTATCAGAATGAAAAATGAAAGAGCTGGCATCTGATGCACTAGCTAGAGATTAAGTTATACACACCACCATCAATCCACAATAATGGTAATTTTGGAGGGAAATACCTCCCATCTAACTTCAGTAATCTATTATGTAAATGTGTACACCTTAGGTGATATCTTTAGGCTTCTGTCAGAGCTGCTGAAGAGAAATAGGCATATTTAGTGTATGATATATCCACCATGTTAAATGTCTATGTGAGAGTAAAATACGTGATACATCATAAGTGTTTCTTTCTCTTCATTAACTATAAAATGAGCCTTGGGTATCTATTTGAGGTTCATACATCTGTGATATTTCCTAAGTTCAAAAAAATGTGTTGCATCCTAAATGTCAGTAAGACATTTTAAGAAATTAGCACAGCTTCAGAAAAATATCACTGGTAATATTCCATCTTCACTATCTATTGATTCACTAATAAAATAATTCAGTTTATATTTCTGGTTCTTTATTTCAGTTTTTGCTAGTGCCAAGATTAAAATGAGACTTGTAGTTTTAGCATTCTCCCTCTAATTCCAGGAGAAAGGGGACTTGCTGTGACTCCAGTGTTGCCCAGAACTGCAATTGTAAACACCTTAATGTAGGTGTCTGCTTGTGAGTTTCACTGAATTTAAGTGAATCAAGGATTTCCTTTTAAATTGCCCAAATATGTCCTTGGTTTCTAGGAGCTGGTCCAAGAGAAAGTGGGTCTTCCGTATTTCCTTTGCCCTATCTTCAGCCCTGTGAGATGTCTCAGTCATCCTAATAAAGCTCAGATGACAATAGCTACCTAGAGGAATGTAACTGATTTGAGTCAAAGGCAGGGAGATTGCTTGCCACTTACCGTCAGAGGCAAACCAGACTTGACTTTGGGAAAATTAACATAATTTATTGCCAATTGAGATGGACAGTTAGAAGCAAATACAAAAACACACCGTCCTGCCAACCTCTCCCCCTCTTTTTTTCCAGGCTCAAATTCACTCCTTCACTGCTGACTCTTCTACCTCCCACCATACCAACAGCACTGGTTACCGTGGAATGGGAGCTGAGGTCATTCCATAAAAGCTCCTCTCTGCCACTCCTTTCTCCTCACACTTGTCCCATTCCCTGTTGTCCACAGGCTGCAGCGTACCTGTTCTGATGTGGTCCTATCAACAGGCTGCAGGGGCATCTCCCTCCCTCCTTTTTCTCTCACTTTGCTGTCTGCAGTGCTATGTGAAATAGCACATATGTGAAATGCACACATTCCTCACTTGTCCTTCTGAAGCTGTCATGCAGTGTTTTCAAAAGGTTTTTAAAATATGTTTTAAAATACGGTTTCCTGTATACACTTTCCCCAAGGTCCCTCCACCTTGGTTGTGGGGCTCAGACATGCTCTGAGATGGGTTGTTCAGAGCCAGTGGAACCAGCTATGTCCAGCACGGAGCAGCCCTGATCACTCCTCACAGAGGTTCCTGAAGCCTCTGCTGCCAGCACCAGGGCATCTGAACTCAATACATTAAAGGTGAAAAGCCCATAGTATTTCACTCTTTTTTAGAAAGTTGTAATTTTGGAAGCCTGCCTCACAGTAAAGCTCTTTTTTGGCATTATAGAAGTCAAAAAAGCCCTGTAAAGCAAGTGATGCCTGATAAGCCTAAAAATATATTGTTATGGACATCTGAGCGGAAATACTTTTGTATGCTAACCACAAGATTTCCCAATGCAATATTTTCAAATATATGCTGTATGTTTTTGTCTGTTTAGATTTTTCTGAAAAGTAATGAGAGCAGGTAGGGCAGCTTGTGAAACATATCTGAAGAATCACGGATTTGAAAGGTGGAGAAGAATAAAAGTGTCAGGCAGAAAATTGTTATCATCACATGTTCATGTATCAGACTCCAAATTATTCTTTGCCTTAATTAATTGAAGTCTTTGCATTTGAATGAAGTATCCTAGCATTTTAAGACATTTTTAAGGGTTGTGGAGGTTTCTTTGCTTCTTTTTCATGGAAGAAGGGAGTGCTACATAATCATTTAGTACTGGAGCTGAAGCTTCAGATAAGACAGTAAACATGTATCCATCAACAATAAAAAGTGTGACATTTGTATTTACCTATAGAAAAATCAGAGATTTCCTCTTTAGGCAGAAAAATGTCAAAGTTTTCAGCACATATAAATTTGGCAGACAGATTATATAAATATCACAGCTAACTATAAGTGATGAACAACCAAAACAGCCCCAGAAAGTGACTGGTTCAGAAGTATATATAAGAGCAGCAATATATTGACCTCCTTAATGTCTGAACATTATGATGAAAAGTTTGCAGCAAATGAGAAAGTAAGAGCGATGTATTGAAAATTCAGTACATGAGAAATGAGAATGACAAAAATTTCCCAGATCAGGATGTGCAAATGCTAAAGTAAAGGCAGAACTCAGGGGAGAATTTGCATTGAGTGGAAGTGATCTTGCTATTTTGACTGTGCCTGCTGCATAGCAGGTGATTACTTCATGACAGAGAAGAATGATCCTTCTAGCTCTCATCTCTCTAGGTAGTTACATAGCTGTCATCACTTCCATACATGAATGTAGTTTCCTCTTCCTTCATTTATACAACACATCATTTATCTACTTTATGTACACCATTTAGAACTACTTGCAGGAAGTCTCTGTGGCAACCTTTGGTTGCAATTAGGTTCTGTCAAGTTAATTTCAAAAGTTATAAGTCATCTGTGTTTCTCTTGCACTTTATCAAAACCTGTTCCCCTTAGGATACTAAGATGCTCGTACAGAAAAATAGTAGCTCAATGTTCACTCGTCTGAAGCTATTGATTGTAACTTTCATTGACAGAAGAGAAAACTGTTAAATGGATAGTTAGAAGATATAGAATTGTTGTCATTGATAGATCTTTACTGTTTCATTTTGCAACTGAGTCACAAACATAAAAATGATAACATTAAAAATTTTAAAATTTTTAACAATAAGAACTTTCAAAAGTCAATCACAACCCTAATAGACTGATACAACTGCTAAGAAAAAGGGAAAGGTAATAGTAACCATAACCATTTTCTGTTCCTGAACTAATTTAGGTCATTGATAGACACCATACTAGTCAGTCTTGAGAAAAGCATAATATAACTACAATGTGCTAGGATTTGCCAAAAATTAAAGAATTCCCTGAGTTTAATATGACACAATACTTTATGACCCTTTTTCAGATCCTTTGTCAATTTCATCCCTCCCATGAAAGGCCACTGATTTCAAGAAAGTTTTATAACTTAGCAGAAACTAAGGCACAGGATGTTCCTTTGGACATGAGGACGAACTTCTTCAATGGGAGAGTGAACATACACGGGGACAGATTGTCCAGAGTGGCTGTGGAGTCTCCTTCACTGCAGATATTCAAGAACCATCTGGATTCAATCTTGTGCCATGTGCTCTAGGATGACCCTCCTTGAGCAGAGATTTTGGACCAGATGACCTGCTGCAGTCCCTTCCAACTTCACTCATTCTGTGATTCTGTGACTAAGAGAAAAATTATGACAAAAACTAAGGTGCCACTCCTTACAGTTTTAATATTTTTAAAACTCAACACCTCCAATTTTATTGTTATTTAATAAAGCTGCAATTATGCTTTCATTGGAGTAGATCCCCTGAATTTTGCTGCAATGGTACGAGACTTTAGTTAACATATTTTCTGCATTATTATTAAAATTTACCACCTACTCATGTCAGGCAAAGTTACAGGATGGAACAATTAAGTTTTCCTTCACATTCAGGTTCTGTTCTGTTGTTTATCTACCCAGGTAACAAAACAAAGTTGATCCAAGTGTGAACACATAATTTGTCAACAACTAGAAGCAGCATGATTTGTATAAATGAAAATGTTTGTTCAGTGATTTTTTTTAAGCATTTTCTACTCTAGCAATTAATTCTCTCTTCAGCCTTGTTGAAACCATAGTAGCTATCATTGCTTCATAAAAGTTTCCTGCAAGATTTCTTTTCCTATAATTACTAAACATTCGTTTATGCATTCTTTTAAGGTCCTACATATTTAAACATTAATTATGTTTTCCCAATGAGAACAACCCCAAAATATAAATGTATACCTATATTTGCATTCTGTTTATATATCTAACATTCAGTAAAATTCACAAATATTAAAAAATTAGAATTTGTGACCAGACAAAGGAGAAAAAAGACACCTTTTAAAATGTATTGTATTATTAAGAACACTAAGAACTGCTTTTCGATTAAACCACAGTAATTTTCAAAATCTAGGTGTGCTGGACCCAGGAGGTGGACCTTCTGTTTTCTTGTACTCTGCCTTTCAACTATTAAACTGTATACAAATTTGCAGCTGCCAAGTGTCAGGTCATTGATCTTCCTTCCTACTAGGCAACAGCTGCTCTGCTCACTCTTCAGAAATCTTCCTCTCCAGATGACATTGGGAGTGTAACAAGAGACTGCATTACTGATGAAATAAAGCCTTGACCTACTCCAAGAAAATGATAAAAATACACCCAAATTTTAGTAGAAAAGTATAAATGAAGTGCAGAAGAGATTGGAGGGAACAATCTGGTACTTATCTGGAGTCAAATTACACAAATATCGATTTTCTTATATACCATCTATTATACAAATATTTACTTTATTTGCTAGTAAAATAGAGATTCTTCAGCTGTTGCACTTACTCTTTTATTGAATTCTTAGACAATATTGCTGTCCCCTATGATGTGAAAGAATGATTTTATCTGTTAAATGAAGCATTAAAAAAAAAAAGAATGTTGACAGAGCTCTAAAATGTAGATTCTCTTGCATTTAAAAATTTGTTATCTGGTCAAAATTTCCCTTCCATTTTCAATTTACATCAAAATATAATAGATAAACTTAGGAATGATTAGAAAATGAATTAAGAACAGAATGGAACACATAGTCATGCACAACTGCATGATGCACATATAATTTTAACAATACATGTACTCCTGGTCACACTATTTGATCAAAGGCATGGTAAAATGAATACATAAAAAGAAAGCAACACAAGCATAAATCACAGAATGACAGTTAGAGAATCACCATGAACAACATCTTTTCAAAAAAAGTGTTCCTTTGTGTGGAACAGTTTCCATATCTCTATCAGATCTGCACTACCATTGGTGGAAAAGGATCAAGTCAGAGTATACTTAGGCAAACAGGACGTACAGAAGTCCTTGGGTTCTCATGGGATACACTCACAAGTACTGATGTAATTTCAAGGCTACTTTCAATAATGTTTGAATGGTCATGGTGAGTGCAACAGGTGCCCAAGGGATGGAGAAAAAAGAGGTCACTCCTATCTTTAAGGGGAGCAAGGAAGAGTAACCAAGAACCTACAGATCAGTTAGCTGCACTTTGATCCTCCAAAAGGTAATGAAAGAACTAACCTGGAAACTGTTTCCAGGCTCACGAAGGACAACAGCTCATGACTGGGAGCAGTCAGCCTGGATTCATCAAGGGGAATTCATGCTTGAACAGTGTGATAAACTTCTATGATGAAATTCCTGGCCTAGTAGATGCAGGGAGAGCAGTGGATATTGTCTAATGATTAAAATAAATCTTTCAACACTTTCATTCCTAAGGTCCTCATGGAAAAGCTGATGAAATATGGGGTGGATGAGCAGACCCTAAGGTGGAATGAAAACTGTCTGAGTAACCAGAGCCAGAATGTGGCACAAAGTCTAGTCAAAGGTCAGTAACTTGCAGCATACCCCAGGGATCAATACTGAGTCCGATGTTGTTCAAAATTTTCATGAATGCAAAGGTGCTAGCTTGTCATTGAAAACTAAGAACTTAAAGAACGTTGTTTGGGTTTGGTTTAGATTTTTTTCCCCCATGAGAAAACTCACAGAACTATAGCTCATTTGTTACCAGTTAAGAATTCTTCCATTGCTTTTCTGAGTCTAGAATCTGACAATTATGTTCACCTCCATCAGTTTTAAACATCTCTCAATATTAGATTCAGTTTCCTTGTTAAAATCAATGAAGAGAAAGAAACATATCTTAGAGAGTAATTTCTTTGATCTGTTTAAAGTGTTTACATGAGGAGATGATCTGTATAGTGAAAGTGTTCCTCTCTCTTTACTGATTACAAAGAGAGGCAAAGATATACAGTTCAAATGTCTGTAACAAGAAGCCCCTATCTCTGGTGAGGGAATATCAATCAAAATATCTAAGTACGTAAGTATTTCCTTTGGCTACTCATAGAGATTCGGTATTAACTATGTAATAAAAAAGGCTTAAAAAAAAAGGAATTTTCACGAGCTAAAAACAAAATGCACAAAAATGAGAATATGTAAGTCCTGGATTAAGTGTCATTACTTTTACCATGCCAAATGATAAATATCACTCATAGGTTGGAAAAATAGCCAGAAGAATAAACAAAAATTTATGTTCCACATGCATCTAGTAGGATTAAAAAATTATTAATGAGGTGATGAATTTACTATGCCTGTTAAAATTATTTGTTTCACTTTTGATGTAGTCAGTTTTCAAAGTTTAAAAAAATTGCAGTACAAAATTTTCAAGTTAAAATTGCAGCCCCAAGACTCATTATCCTCTTAAAGACTTTTAATTTGCACTAAAATGTGATGTACATGTAAAGAAAAGCCAACAATCTGTTAAGAATGAATATGTTTTCATGATTGATGCACAAATACAGATTAATAAGCATCAAATCTTCCAAAACTTGCTTGATCTGGGTTCACATGAAAGTGGAAATTAGAGAAGGCAGATGATAAAATATACTTTTTAAAAAGAATGATACATGCATCACAAGAAATATTACATGAAAATTAATTGTAATTACCTCATACATTAAAACTGGTTCACAGATTTTAAGTTGAGGAACAGTAAATGAAGGAGAACAAAGTACGGCAGTATGCAAAATCTGGATATGCAGTGCAAAATTAATAACTATTAGTGCCTGTAAGAGGCAATAAGATGTCAATTAATATCTAAAAATAATTTTAAACTGGAAAATATTGAAAATTATAAATACAGGGAAGAGAGAGAAAATATGTTGTTAGCTAGCAAATTTAGGGTGTGCTCCCCCCAAAAATAAAAGGGACAGACTATTTCAGACATCGGCTGCTATATATAATTAAAGATATTGTTTTAAGAAGGCAGTTAGACTGTAAAGCCCCAGAGGTATCACTGATTGAGAATTATTCTGTTACCTTTAGATGGAAAAAAAGTAAATAAACAAAAGTCCAAGAATAGACTAGTGCTGAATTGAAGAAACAGAATTACAGAATCTAAGTTACCAGGTAGGAAAAGGATATGGTCCCATTCTCAATATGCCTATTGCAACAGATCCAAATAAAATGCAATTGTGAATAGTGAAGGATTCTTCTTAGTCCAAAACAGGCATTTTGTGTCTCGCCTCCTGAGATGAGATAGGTAGTATGGCTTACCAAACCTAGTGAGAGAAATGTGTTGAGCAATAAATTCACAATTCATTCCAGGAAACAAATCAATTATATATTTATCAAGATGAACTCTGGCTAGAGTACCAAACACACATTAGATTGGTGAGTCAGATATTGCTCTGAATTTAGAACAAAGAGTAAATGCTTCTCTTTATCTAAAACTGACTGAAAGAGAGGTAGGGACTAACTAAACCTGAGCCCTTAAACTTCAACAGATCTTCTATGAACATAAAACTAGAAATCTTGGGAAGGCACTAAAGCTTGTATAATTCTGATATGGGCTTGACCACAACCTTTGCATTGAGTTCAGTCCCAAGTATAGCTACGTTTGTTCTATTCTTTCAAATTTCCTATTAATTAATGGTTACTTAATAATTACTTCTGCATCTAAACTGCATATGCATCTGTAGCCTGAATAAAACCATATTTAAATCAAAGAATCTCCAGAGAAAGATTCTAATGATGAGTGAACAAATCAAGGGGACACTCAACAAGTATTTGGTTTACATTTTTACCTTTAGAAAAAAAATAAAGCATCTGTTTTCTGCTGTATCTCATGAACAAAACCATCTTTTTAGCTAGCTCCAGTAATAAAGAGGTCATGCAAAAGCACCCTTGAGAAAAGATTTCCTTGTGTAGCCTATTACATGCAGTTAGACTGCTAACTTAAGCAGAGAAGCAACGTAAGGGAAGAGCACAACCTGACTCCTCTTCCTTCTCACTTAACAATCCATACTAAACACAGATTTTTTAAAAAGGGCCAGAAATTAGAGATACCAAGTGCCATTCTTATAAAATAAGACAAGTCTATTTTTCAAGTACTTCTGTAGGATTTGGATGCACGATTCCATTTCTTATTAGACCAGCTCAGGAAGGGTTGACTTCCATTCCTTATTTCCCACTTACAAATTGTCACTTACATTATAGTCATTTTAAATCCAGTGAGTGGACAAAAAATACTTGTGTTTGAAACCTTCCCTTAGCTTGTATCATTTGCAAAAGCATTCAAAGCTTAGATGGAAATATTTTGCCCTTTTGGCTTAATGCTTCTTTAAAAAAAAAAGTATTTGAAATTCAATGTAAGTTAAATGAAAAGTTGTAGTCCTCTATGCAACCTCTCCAAATAGAAAGCAAGAACAGGTTTACTTGAGTGATACCCTGAAATAAATACATTTAGAGAGATCTCATTAGATACAGACTTCTTTGCCTTTAGTCCAGTCATGTACCTATAATTTTCCTTCAAGGTCAAACTGTAGGATGTTCGATCTGAAGCAAAATCACAGCATTTCTTTCCACTAAATCCTGGTTTCCCAAAGCTCTGAAGTGCTGTGTGAGCACCATGAACTACATCATATGTTCTGTGTTCATTTATGAGTCCAATTTAATGTTAGATACTATCCTTGCAATGTTTAGCTTTAGGAAGTTAACTAGGATTGGGCAGTTGCCTGAGAGATTAGATGGTATCACACAGTAATAATACAAAAAAACCAAAACCAGTTTTAAATTAAGCTACTATAAATCTAGATAACAGATTTAGTAAAGGCTAACACTAAGATGAGATAACTTAGGGCTATTTTGTAAATAATCTAAAACCACGATATATAGCTTCGACTAAGGTTATTAAATTTGCTATACAGCTTCAGTGTCAATATTCTGCTAATGAAAGAGCAGATGCTTTCTAACCTTACAATTCCCCTGAAAAGATTTTCTTCAGTAGCAGCAAGTTACTACTGGAGCACTATTTGGAGCCACTACCTGAAAATGCTGCAGACGCCTGAAAAAGAGAGACTTTGCTCTTCACACTGACATCAGCCTTTGATAAAAGCCAAATGTGTAAATGTGTAACTTCTGAGTGTGACCAATACACCCTTACACAGGCCCTAGAAATCAGCAGTGATGACAGGAAATGTATCCATTATATATAAATATGTAGAAGCTCAGTGTTCAGACATGACCTATACTCATATTTTCATCATATTCCCTCAAGATTTACAGACATAGAGACAACTAAAAAGGATTTTTGAGTAGTTTACTTCTTTTCTACAAGAGAAGTTCTGAAACTTGAGAGAATGATGTATACCCTAGTGAAACATTATCTAGCTCTATACAGGGGTAAATGTATTCATTTAAGTCATGACTTGGTTTTGACTTGTATGCCACAACCATTTTGGAAGAACTTTGTTGTATCAATATAAGAAGACATATTTAAATTTTTAGTTACTATGTTAGAAATTACTAGTGTAAGATTTCTTTATTCGCAAAGTTATAAGTTAAAGCAATAGCATCAGAACAGTGTATTTACATTTAGTCCTGGTTGTCCTAAATCTTTCTCTGAACATTTCAAAAGTCCAATGCTAAGAGACAAATATTGGAGGAAAGGGAAAACTGATCATCGGTTCATATAGTCTGTGCATGGCATATAGTGCTTTGAAGTCAAAATTCACACTGCAGTGTTTTAGAACTACTTTTATTTTAATCACATTGCATACCAAGTTGCTATAGATATATTTTTATATTATACTATATTTTAATATCATATTAATATTATATACTCCACATATTGTTATAGATACCATCTGTAGGGAAAAAAAGCCTATGATTTGCTTTACTAGGAATTACTTCTTTTTCAATTTTTAAGCTTTGCTCATGTTACACAAGTATAATATCTTATAACATTCTAGATGTTCACTATCAAATTATATTATTTTTACAACCAAACAGTGTTTTCAATCTGCCTCCAAATAATGCAGTAATTTACAAAGATTCATGCTGGAAAAAGACTCATATTCTTGCCCAGCATGAATTCTCTTTCCAAGATACATTTAATTAATCATATGTTGCCTTTTTTGTACCATTGAACGGAACATATTCATCTTAACATGATTTGAAACTAGAGTTTTAGGGATTTCAGAGTAACAGATGCAGAATGTTTAATGTAGAATACTTTTTTTGCATTTTTGAACAGTATTTCCATGGATCCACAAGCCTACGAGGGTTAAAATCTTGTTTAAATTTCATTTAATTTCTGGAAGTTTTGTCTCTCTGAAGATTTAGAATTAATCATAGTAAATAATAGAAGAACACATAACCTTCAGTAACTAGAACAGATTAAACAACATTTGTAATTAATAAGCATTACCTCATTATTAAATGGCATCAGGGATGACTGTTTTATAGCCATATTAACATTGATGGAAAACGTTAAAGTATCTAAATGTCAAGCCATTTTCCTTAGGTTTCAACCATTCTTCCCTTCTAGTACATAACGAATTGGTCAAGCTACAGCTCTTAAATAGCAGAAAGGTTATTGAAGCACCAGCATGATCCCATTCTAACCTATTGTTTACCAGGGTTAAATATTCCTGGTGTTAAAAAAAGTTGCAAGGTTGTATTCAACTATAAATAGCATATCTGAGCAACTATAGATACTGTGTCTGAGAACAGATAGTATAAATGATTCTGGAGTATTCATACAGACAATTTTGATCTCTACTAAAAAAAAAAAATCAGTGTACTATTAAACTTCAAATGAAATGTAAATGTATATAAACTACTCATAGTGGTTACATTTAATCCATTGTAACATTATGCTGAGGAATTATTTAGTAATTTCTTCTTCCAAAACAAGAACAATTTCTGTAAAAAAAAAAAAAAAAAAGACTATTTCCCAAAACTTTATAATTAGTCATATGAGTCTCAATTTTTTATCTGATTGGTAAAGTTCCTTAAATGTTCAAAGAGATAATACAACATATCAACTGGATGGATTCCTTCATCCATCACCCTCTGGCACAGGACATAATCCACTCAGCTTTTAAAGACCCTTAAAATTATCATTTATGTAGAATTATTAATACAGGATATGATAATCACTCCAAAAGCCATCTCCCCCAGCCTGTCATTCTTCTCCAGACAGCATCATTAGGACAGACTAGTATTCATCAAACCTCAGTGAACTTTAAGTAAGTTAAATCTCCTATTGAAATTATCAGATTCTGGCACACCTCCAATTTAACATAATCAAATATATTTTAGGTAAAACGACACCACAAATAGATGCATTTAAAGGGCACATATATTTCTTGTTACTATGAATATGCTCACAGAAACAATTTGATAAAGGCTTCTGTAGTGGGTTGACCCTGGCTAGGCGCCAAGTGCCCACTCAGTCACTCTATCAGTCCCCTCTCCTGCTGGGACAGGAAGAATAAAATGGAGCACTGCCAGTAGGGTGAGATAAGGCAGTTTTATTACAATATGAAGAAAAAAGCAAAGCAAAGTCTGCGCGCGCGAGCAAAAAGGAAAAAAAAATAAAGAATTAATCTCTACTTCCCATGGGCAGCGATGTCCGGACACCTCCCGGGAAGCAGGGCCTCAGCACGCGTAACGGTTGCTCCGGAGGACAGTCAATGAAAACACACGAGTGTCCCCCACTTCCTCCTCTCTCCCTTAGCTTTTATATCTGAGCTGACGTCACATGGTATGGAATATCCCTTTGGCTAATTTGGGTCAGCTGGCCTGGCTGTATCCCCTCCCAGGACCTTGGCCACCCCCATCCTCTTCGATGGGGGAAGGAACATCAGAGGGGCAGTGCTGCCCGGCAGTAGCCAAAACACTGCCCTGTTATCAGCACCCATCCAGCTACCAATGCAAAGCACTGTCAGGGCTGTTAGCTGATCGGACCCAATACAGCTTCCTAGGTATGAATACGAATTTTTTTAAAGTTAAATGCTTAAAAACTTAAGGTGAAATGGCCAGACCACCAGCCTGCCATTGTCCAAGAACTGTTTGGACAAGCATATGATGTGACTCTTGGAGATGGTGCTATGCAGGACAATGAGTTGGATTCAATGATCCTTGTGGGTCTCTTCCAACTCAGTGTATTCTATGATTCTATGAGATCTAGGAATTGAGCACCATTGTAGCTCAGTATAGGTATTTTTTGCAGATTATTTGTTTCCTAGTGAAGATAAAAGTGTATATAAGCACTTGTAACGAAACAGACTCCATATTTGGTATGCAAAATTACTCCTTTTTTGAAGAACTATTTCCTCTTTATATCTTAAATAAATGTAATAATAAAAGATGAACTGGTTGCCTGGAAAACATCCATA
Source organism: Callaeas wilsoni (assembly GCA_013398955.1). NCBI lineage: Eukaryota > Metazoa > Chordata > Aves > Passeriformes > Callaeidae > Callaeas > Callaeas wilsoni. Next base: position 118,274 of record VWPU01006666.1, read on the forward strand.
CAAGTTTGTATGAGTGTCTGTATTCTCATAGAATGTAATTGTACCATTTATTTCACTGTAAGAAAAAGACATAAAATTTCAGCCTCGTTAGGTTTTAGGATGTGGAAGTTGTTTTCTCTGCAATACATGAACTTTTTTTACAAGGGAATAAGAGACAAAATTGGCATAATCATTTAAAAATGTTAAATAATACTTAGCCAATCTTTCTTGGTAATACTTTGAAATACCACAAAACCCTGAGGGCAAAGTTAATGCTTTGCTGATTATAGCGTATAGTTGATTTTTCATAACAGTATGAAGAAATTTGTTCATGTATAACCGTTCTAGTCTATATATAAATAAACATATGATAAACTATGTTAAATCTGTTTGTGTTTCTATCCATAGCACAGGTTCATTTAGATTCATAAATGTGTCCTGTAGAATTTTGTGAGGATCACATTGCAATATTACTGTAAACTACACGAAATTTCACTGAGTGTCTAAGAGGTTTATATATCTGTTTCAATATGGAGTAGCCTATCTACATATCCAATGGGAAACTCTACAACCTATATGCTATGACTGGTACTTGGGAGCAAAAGACAGATTGAAGAGATTTCACTGACAAAATCCAAACAGAAACTTGCTTGAGAACCAAATGATAATCTGTCTGGAGAGGAAAGATAATTATTTTTTTCACCCAAGAAATGAGATCAGAATTTTATAATTATGTAATAATGTTAGTATTGTATTTTACTTGAAGATGCCTGTTCAGATTACTTGTGAACTTGAAACCAATCATCTTTAAGTATATCACTTACCCTGTTAAGGCCAGAATATTTTATTTACTAAAGATAAGGGCTTTGAAGAGCAGAATGTAACCTATTGATAATCCTTGCAAGTTTCGTGGCTCTCGTCTTGGACTATGACAGCAAGTAAAGAATATGAATTAAAATACTACAGAAATGAAGATCACATGAGACTTCCAAGGTACAATCCATAAAGCGAGTGAGGGAATATGTAGATTTTGGCAAAGAACTTAAGAAAAGATTTAGAGTATACCAAAGAAACATAGGGTCACCTGTGTGGAAGTGAATGTGTTAAGGGAAAATGTCAAAGCTGCTGAAGGTAAAGTCTGGAAGCAGCCTATTTGCTCCTGCTATATCAAGTTTGTTTCTTTTATTTGTTCTTTTCCTTCACTGATTCAGTTGAAAAGTCAGTGACATAGAAGCTGCTTTGAAATTTGTTTAACTGAGAGTGAACCGACCTAGATGAGTGCATGTGGGAGTCAAGCTCACACATGACATTTGAAAAGTACAGCATTAAATAAATGTCAGTCATCCATATATCATCAAGGAGCTCCTAAAAGCTAAGTTTAGAGTAATTCATATTACTCAAAGCTGCTTCGAAGGGTTCCAGGACAATTAAATAGCTAGGAGTTCACAATATGCCTCATAGTGTGGATTGCCTGATAAGGCTAGTCTGAGATGATTAGAAAAAAACGTACCTCACAAAATATGGCAGAGGCACTGGAGTGAATCTTTTCCTCCAGCTTTATGTTCCTTTACCTTAAACACATCTGAAAAAACCTTGACTCAAACTTTCTTCTACCACTGCCAATCTACTATCACTAAACACCAAACTATTAACTCTACATGAATAAAAGTTATGGCAAGTCTTACAAAAATGACAGTCTGATAATTTCAAATCTAGGAGAAACATGCCTCTGCAACAATAAGAAAGCCATAATGTAAAATGCAACATTTATCTTATTACTTCAATGTTTATTTGAAAACAATAATTAAATAGTCCTTTACAGATTAATAGAAGTAACTAAAACTGCCTCATTTACACCTTTATTTTTAGGCTTTTCACATTTTTCTATCCAATATGTTTTATGATGCCTCACAGCAAAGAAGAGAATTTGACTAAAATTTAGTTTATTATACATTCTTAAATACATTTTTGAAGTTTTTCAATTCAGTGGTGATACATTTCTAAAGAAAAAAAAACATCACAAACCCACTTTCAGAGTCTACTTTGTTCTCCAGCATTGATAAAATGCTTAATATCATAGAGGTTATTATAAGAGATTTGTTCAAATTAGAACCCTTTCTCTTTGCTACTTTTAAACTTATAAATAGCTTATCTTGATGTAAAATCAATAAATGTTTCATTTCCACCTCTAATTACCTCTGCTCCTGCTTATAACAAATTCCCTTTAGAACAGACAACCTGACAAATTCTTTATATGAAGTCCGACAAAATCCTGGCAAGGCAGGGATAAAAAAAATGTTCTGTGAAAAACCCAGTCATGCAGTGAATATTGTGTCCGTGTCCATGGTCCTGTGTGACTGAAACTGTTTATCAAGCTATCCAGAGTGAGTCTAATCATGTGCGAAGTGGTAGCTGAATTGAATACATGAGGACTTCCAACTATAACTTTCCTGTTCATCTGTTACTGTCTAACCAATGAGACAGAATCTTAATTAAAAGGAAGACTTTTTTCTATTACATCTCCAATAATGTTAAATGATTACATACTTGAAAAACATTGTAAATTTTTTGTTTTCAAAATAAAAAAAAAAAATTAGTACAAGTCAAAAATTATATTATGGGGTTTATATTTTTATTGAGGTTATGAATTCATTGCACCATTTTTTAACTTCTGGTTCTTTTGCGTATATTAAAACTCTGCATTAATAAGACTAAGATTCTGTTTGAAGAAACAAGCTGTGACTCATTTCTTTCAAACTTCATCCTTTCATACTCCATAATGAAGGAATAGCCTCTGCCTATGCCCAATAGCTGATTTTGCTTCTGCCCTACTTTGAAGGGCAGTGGTGTGTCTTCCTAACAAGGTACAGTCAATTGGATAAGAATATTGTAAGATTGGACAAGGAATACTAATTACTTTGTAGTGATACCAAAGTCTGCACAATGGCTACAAGGCCATGAATGCCTGCGTGATGACACCAGAATGCCTGCATTTGAACATGGGGCTTCCTTTTCTCTTCATGGCTTCCTGGTGTTGGCAACGCACAGATGTTATTGGCCTACCTCCCACAAAAAAAAAAAAAAAAAAAAAAACAGTAGACGCTGCAATACTAAATCAAACCAATGCCAAAGGTAAGTCTATATTTAAGAACTATGTGGGTTTTTCCAATTTTCCTCTTACAAAATCACTGTATTACCCCAGAAATAGTACCAAGAGGAAAAATGTCCATACAAATAGTTTGTAGCAAGAGAGTTATTATGTCACCTTTTTATGTTCATTGTATATCCCTAAGTACTGTGGCAAAATCTGGAAGCCTGGGAAAGTGAATTTGTCCTTGCAAGCTCCTCAAGTATCTGCATTTACTTTATAGAACCCATAAGCCAACCAGTTTTTTTTACCTGGACATCTTCATCAGCAACATAAAACTTAGGTGAGCTACATCCTGGCCTTTATCTCATTCAGAAAGGTGCTTCTTTAACTGCAATTAATTGCTGTAGAGCATACCAATAATTTCAGAAAAGCATCCGTGTAGAGAGACAGGGTAGGAATCCAGTTTATCTACATAAATGTCTACGTAAAACTACATGTCTAAACAAAAGATTAGATGTCTGTATTTACATTCTGTCACTGTTGTTGTAATTAGCACTTTCAGTGAGGTTTACCCTACCTGTTTAATCTTTTGAATACCTCTCTAGAAACCAAGAACTATATTGAATAGGTTCCCACCTTCAGTAAGAGGAAGTAGGATATCAAACCCAGATATAGGCATCTATCCTTTAGACACTCAGAGTAATGGTGAGATGAATCCCACCTGCAGAACTATAGGTATATGAAATCCTCCAACAACTGCAGTAGGAAAGTACAAAACAGGGTAGTAACAGAGACCAGCATGAGTATATGCTTAGGTTAAGCTGACCACAAGAATTGGCTAATTTACTCAAATGGAAAACCAGATATATTTCTTGCATTTCTCTTTTTAATAATTTCAGTGCTGATAATGATGATAATAAGGAAAAATACAGTAATGAGAAGTGAAAAAAATATTATCATTATTTATCATTATTTAATTATAAAGCAAACTTCTTTGACAGTCTTTGACAACAAGTACATGACGAAAATGTGATGAGAACAAGAAATTGAAAGAAAAGGGTGTGAAGGGGATTGAAATAAATGTATGACACAATATATGAAACTGCTTATCATAAATAAAGGAAATTAACTCCAAACTTAATGGGTGTTAAACCTCTGGAGGATTATACTGCCTGTATATTGTTTAACTGCCCAACAGGAAAGAAAATATTTTCCTTTACCTATTGTGGTCAACTTGGCTGACCACCAGGGGCTGACTAAGCCATTCTATCACTTCCCCTCCTTGACAGAAAAGGGGCAGAAAATTAGGTTAAAAGTTCATGGGTCAAGAAAAGCAGAGGGAGATAATCTTACCAATTACCATCATGGGCAAAGTGGACGACTTGCCAGGAAATTAATTTAATTTATTGCCAGTTAGTAGAAGAGTAGGATAGTGAGAAATAAAAGCAACTGAAACCACCTTTCCCCCACCTCTCTTTTTCCCAGGCTGAACTTTATTCCTGGCTCTTCTGCCTCCTTCCCACAGGTGGCACAGAGGGATGGGGAATGGGCTTGTGTCCACTTCACCACATATTTTTTCTGCTGTTCCTTCCTCCTCACACTCTTCCCCTGCTCCAGCATGGTGAGTCACAGGATATAGCCCTTCATGAACTACTCCAATGGGGTCTTTCCCCCCGGCTACAGTTCTCCACAAACTGCTCCAGCATGGGTCCTTTCCATGGGGTGCAGTCTTTCAGACCTAGCATGGGTCTTCCACAGGGTCACAAGTCCTCCCAGAAAACCTGCTCTTGCAGGGCCTTCTCTCCATAGATCACAGATCTTGAAGGATCCCACTTCAGTACAGGGTCTCCATGGGCTGTATCTTCCTTCAGGACACATCCACCTGTTCTAGACTGATTCTCCAAAAGTTGCAGAGGAGCAATCTGATTCAGCATAGTCTTCTCCAAGGGCTGCTGGCAAATCTCTGTCCTGGTGCTTGGAGCATCTGTTTGCCTTCCTTCTCTCACGTTGTATGTTTTTAAGGCTCTTTGCCTCACACTTTTCTCACTCCTATTTCTCACAGTATATTTTTTATCCTTTTTCAAATGATTTCCCAGAGGTCAGCTGGAATTGGCCATATTCAACACAGCAGTGTCTTTGCTACCAAAACCTTACCACAGTCATGCAACTCATCTGTGCGTGCATAGAACATAAATGAAGAACAGTTTCTCAGAAGTCAAAAGAGAAAACAGAATTAACTTTTGCTATATTTTGCGTTATGTGTTCCAAACAGAGCAGTGTTATGAATCTGTGTCTGCAGAGGCTTGTGTTTAGTGAAGTTGTCTCCTTTACTAGAAAGTGCAAACTGGGAGGTTAGTCCTGGAACAAGAGATAAAGGAAGGTGAGTGCTGTGCTAGTGTATTCAATGCATCACTGTAATTTTTGATGGTGTCAGAAAATGCGTATATGAACTGTTTTACTGCTATTGAATCATTCTCCTTTAGTATTTCAGTTTTGGATCAGGACAACAGTTTTGAACTGTACCTCCTAATTGTCTCCCATGTTTCACAAGGTGGAGCGGTTTCAACCAAGCAATTGTTGAAATCCTTTTGGCCAGAAACCAAACCTCTGCATGCATTCCAGGGGCTCATGTAAAGCACTCCAGTTTCTGAGTTCACCTCCTAGGACCAAAGTAGGCCGGGCCAAAGTAAATTCCCCTGAAATACACACAGTGATTTCCGTTTTCTCATCTTCATCTGTTGGCTCTATTATCTGATAAAATTGTATTTCACCACTTACTGATGTAGAAGTGGTCCTTGTGGCCATGAATCACATATCTGAAGATAAGCGATAACTATTAGCGTTATTAAAATGAGAATTTATATACAAACCTGTCATAAGAAACTCGGTAACTGCAGCATGTTGCCATATCTATTTATTTCTTACCCTCTGAATTATTAATATCATGCTGTCTTAATCAACCAAAACAAGATTAGGGCTTTTATTAAAACAGCTGTTCAACACTGTTTCCTTCCATAGACACATACAAAAAGGAAATCTTACTTACAGAATTATTAACACAATTATTTTCTCAAGGAAAAAATGAAAAATGATCATTTCAAATAGCAGTTTGTGTGAGAATATCACCTAAATTAATCACTATCTAGATTCATTTATTTCATAATTAGGAAGATCTTTTCTTCTGCATGAAAAAAGTGAGTCATTAATAGAACAGACATTCATAAAGTCAGATGGTTTTGTTCAAGCATGCAGCTTTGTAGATGTATAATCTTTATAAGCATAATTCAATTTCTTGATTTAATAGAATCCAGTGAGATGAATGTAGAGGAAAAAAATCCCACAGAACCATGGATAGTTTAGGTTGGAAAAGACCCTTAAGATATCAAGTCCAATCATTAACCTGGCTCTACCAAGTCACCACTAAACCATGTCTTTATGTCTCCCATCTACACTTCTTTTAAATACCTCCAGGTAAAGAGACTCAACCATTTCCCTGAGAAGACTGTTCTAAGGCTTGGCCACCCTTTCAGTGAAGAAATGTTTCCTAATATCCAGTATAAACCCCCCCTGGCACAACCTGAGACCTTTTCCTCTTGTCCTATTCAACAGCTTTTATGCAGTGAAGAGTGAACCTGCCCAAGTCATGAGCTGCCAGTTTCTCCAAGAGAAAGCTGTGTCAAAGGCTTTACTAAAGTCCAGGTGGACAATATCCACAGCTTTTCCCTTATCCACTGATAGGTCACCTTGTCATACAAAGAGATCAGGTTGGTCAAGCAGGACCTGCCTTTCATAAATCGATGCTGGCTGGGCCTGCTAACTTGGTTGTCCTATACATATCATGCAGACACAACCAAACTTCAGAAGACGAATCAGGTGAAGTATTCAGGGTTATGAATATCTCTAAGAAATAAGATCCTTTATGTAGTCTGACTACAAATGTTCATTCTAAATTACACATCATGTTATAAATTTAAAAAAACATATTAACAAGCTGGCAGTCGTATGCTAGTGTTGTGTGGACTGAAAATCTTAGTTGACTGAGTAATTTGGATTTGACTGTTGCTTATTACTTTTTGATGCAAGATATAAAAAGCAGATATCAATAAGAAATATTCAGAAACTTGAGACTACTATATAAAAGTTTTATTCATAGACTGAGAGCTGTTCAGCCTCTTTGAAAATGATCATTAGGTTTTTTTCAGGATGAGAATCTTGCATTCTTAGTTACTTTTCGATTGTACCTATGTATATTATTTCATGTATTAATTTGTTTTATCTGAATGTCAAAGACAATACAAGTTTTTTGAATGAAAAGAGAAAGACTCTCTGGAAAGGAAGCCTTAGCATCCTATTATTGTATATATATGTATGTATATGTTTATATTTTTATGTTTTCTGGATTATGATTTATTTAACATTATAAATTAAAGCTATGTGGGCAAAATTTCAAATATGTAAGTATTTTAATATTATTTCAGTGATCCTCTCTCATCTGAACACTCAATGACTTCTCAATATCCTCCAGAAGACTATTTTAAACCATATGTCCTGTGGTATCAATACGTAAAAACTAAGAAAGGTAAACTTAGACAGTTGAAATGAATTTAACTTGAATTCAAATACCATCTTTTCATCTTGATTTCATGTGAAGTACAAACTTTCCGATGGACATAACTCAGAATATGTTGCAATATTTGGATCTTTAGCTGCAGGATATCAAACTGCTCAGATAATTGGGAGAGTCAGCGAAATGTAGAATGTCACAGAAGCGCTTTCTCATTTGCTTTGCTTCATCTCTTGCAAACACTGTGCATCTGACCTGCTGTCATCAAATACAAAAATAAATTACTAGTGTTATGTTAGATCAGGTTTTGTTTGGCTTTTTTAAAATTGTTATAAATTTAATTTTGTCACATTCGCTGGTGGTGGTTTCTAAGGAGCTGAAACATTGCAAAGATTGTTTCTAAAAGCTAATATAAATGTGAGATTCCTTCAGTTTTGGTTTCAAATGGATGTGCTGCCTAATTTATAGGACAATCTTATATTCTATCACATTTTATTTGTTTAATAACTGCTTCTGATACAGATGCTGAAAGACATTATTTTCCAATATGCATAAATGAATCCCATCATACTGTTGCACACTTGTCATACCAATGCCTCCACTAGCACCAGTCCAAAAAACAAACCAGTAAACAGACATTTCATTACCATGAATCTTTAAATTTTTAAAAGTTCTGTAAAAATAATCAATAAAATGGATTTCATTTTTTTAACTCAGTATCAAACAGACAGACTAAAGGACAAATTAATACATTTCTAGTGCACTTATGCTTTGGCATTCAAGTCAACTGCCTTTTTTACAGATTTGTCCCCCTTTTCTAAAGAGACAACTGAAGAATGCTGGGAACTTTCATTACCATGAAGTCTGATGTTTTGAGCTAATATTGATAGAGGAAATCATCCTCACATTACTTCTGTCAGACATTACGACTTTAATCCATTTAAACAAATTACATTAAGTATCTGAGAAGAAATTGACAGTCTCATCAGCTTGTACTCATGGTTCTTTTTTGACATGGAGCTGAAAATTAGAATTAGTGTATTTTCTTTTTAAAAGTCCAGAAAACTGTGATTCTTCTCTGAAACAGGAGACAAAAGATTATGAGAAATTAATTTCTGTGTATGTCTCAACACAGAGAGTGTAATCTGTCTCATGGTGAATCTCTCCTGTGTTCTGCTACATGCAACATACTTCTTCTGTAGCAAGGGTCTAAATGTGCAAAGCGAAAAGTGATTTGGTTGTGTTCAACAGTCAAATAATCCAGTCCTTCACCATTTTTCTTTTCCATTGATTGTGCGGTTCCCTTTGGAGTGACACAATAGACAGGGCTTTTATTAAGGGCTGCTGAATCATCAAGAGTGTTCACATTCGTAGATGAGGTGTGAGTAATAGTAAGACAAATTGCCTGGCACATTCTCAGTTGGGCCTCTGTGACACTGTGCAGTGTCATTTTTGCTCATTTGCTCATAACTTTACCTTTTTTTAATGCAATGCAAGAGCATAGCCTGAAACATACTGAGAGAATTGTCTGTACCCGCACTTTTGCAACTCCTTGCATAAAAATGGGACTTACCCTTACTTTGTAATTGTAATTGAAAAAAAAAAGATCAAAAACTAAAGAAAAAGCAAAAGGAAAAGAAGGAAAAACCCAATCTAGCCAAAATTCAGGTATATATTTTTTTCTCTCTTTGCATTAAAAAAAAAAAGAAGAAATAGAGAGAATAGTGCAATAGATTTTTACATTCTCTACAGAAGCCTAATACCAGTGTCTACTAGTGATTATGTGGTATAGTGGTTTTAGTTTTTTTTAGTAAGAGTTCCTATGACAAATTGCAATTGAGACCTGTAATTGTTAAATTCAAACTGCTTTGAAATATCCAGTTATTTTTATGTCTTTATATACACCACAAAGAAGAAGGAGATATAGGCTACCCAAAAGACCTGGGTCAGAAGATAAAGCAGAAATTAAGTAGATGATAGACATTTGATCTGTGTTCTAAAAACGTCCTGATCCAGAATCTAAGCACCTCATATGATGGGAGAATGCTTTTAAGCTTCTGCTTATGAACATTTCTAAATCTGTCACCGCATAAGCAAATATGTTTTCCTTGGACAAGCCTAATTATACCACAGAAACTATTTCAATTTGCCAGGCCACTGTGGCTGGCATTTTGAAAGTGCTCTTAAGGACTGGGTTGTCGACAATAAAAAAGCCTCCAGAGCAGAATATATGCGTAATTTTTAAGTTCAGTTTGGGGAGAAGATATCCCCAGTAAGAGGTAAAAAAAGGTTGCAGCAGTCATTCAAGAAGTGGAAAATCTTAATCCCAACTAGGATCCTTATAGCCAAACTCAAGTCAAACTTTCATCTTCCACCAGTCAAGGAGTTCTCATGTGAGGCTACAGTTTGTTTCCCCTCCTCCCACTGAGAAAAAAATTGCAAACTTCCGGGTGTGAGAGAGTGTTAAATCAAATAACATGATCTCCTGCGACATTTCGCAGGGAAGAGCTTTTGTCACCTACCACAAAAAATTTGTATACAGTTTAAGGTAATTCATTTGAAAAAAAATAAGTGATTGTAGAAAAAAAAAATAGAGAGAGGGAAAATAAAGAAAAAAAGAAACGGCCACACTAGATATATGACAGCTATCCCAGGCAAGATTTGTTTATATGTCTGTATTACCTTCATTTAGAAACAGTGCAGTAAACTCAGGCTGTTCAAAAATCACATGGATAATAACTGTCTTTGGAACAAGAACTGAAGGATCTTTTGTTCTGAAGATTATTAGGCTATTAATATCTTTAGTAGTAGTACCTTAGTAGTATCCCAATGAATAACCTGGAATTCATGCATTGATTTCCATAATTATTTCATAATTGATGTATATATTCAATTTTAACCTATCTGAGTTAACTCCAAGGAAGTTGTGAGGATGAAGGGCAAATTAAAAAACCAAAAAAAGAAAGCACTACAGGAATTTATTTGCTTGTTGATGTCTCTCATTTTTCTCCAAGGACAATAGCAACAATTACTTTCACAGATCTGGAAAGAACCTAAGTCTCAAAAGCTTTTATCTAAGAAAGGGACATTACATATAAGGATTGGATGAATCAAATTAACCACCAAGATGCCTGATTGAGTGGATTCTGAAAGAGATGAAAGGAATTTCTATCAGAAAGGCTGAAATACACACTGAGACATACTGAGTAATATGACCAAAAAAATGTTATTAAATAAAAACTTGAAGATTTAGATGCAAGATAAAAATGCACAAGAGCTTTTAAAAATATTTAAAGTGTTTGGAAGTGAATAAATAATATTTTAGGCTATTTAAACTAAATTTGAAAGGAAGTCCCTTTTTCTCTGCATTATTTCAAACCTGACAGTGTGGAACCTCAGTGAAAGGAAAAGATATTATTGTCAAACAGCTTCTTTCTTTGTCCTCTCCAGTGCAGGAAATTATGACTTTAGTATTATTGCTATCAGTGTTACCTGTCTGCAAACGTAATTGTAGAATCTTCATGGAATCTTAGAATGGTTGGGTTGGAAGGGACCTTAAAGATCATCTAGTTCCAATCCCCTTTCTGTAGACAGGGACACCTTTCTGAGACAGGCTGCTCAGAGCCAGTCCAGCCTGGCTTTTAACACATCCAGGGATGGGGTAGATGGGTACTTCAAAACTTGCTTATTTTGGGTTATTCATTCACTATGCATTTGGCCTATTGGAAATTAGGTTCAACATGTGTGACCTGAGTTCTTTACCTACCTTAGGTTTGCACTGTCTTCTTTTCACTATTTAAACTTATTATTTATACTCTGACTGTATGTTTTTTATTGCTTGTTTAGTTTGTTTTGTGAACACAAGGTTATGATAATATCAGTTTAATGACTATGTAATTTAAACAGCACAAAATATCATATAATTTTGAACCTGACTGATAACACTAGAAGCTTGCATACACAAAACTCAAAATGAATTCATATTATGCAAACTTTCAGAAGCAACCTGGCTCCTGAAGAGTAATAAATACATCTAATGGCTTATTAGGCAAGGATATTCAAGGAAAAAACATCCAAATCATTCAACAGTGACTATATAGCACAATGTAAAAAATGAAATATAGAGAAGTAAATGTGTTTTGACAGGCTAAATGCATTTTACTCTTTCTTCAAAAAAACTGTTTTCTTCTTATTTATGGCTTTCCTTAGGGAAAATGTGTCCTTGTTGCATATTCCTTTTTAAACACCCTGTAAAGCCATTATGACACCTGCAGTAGAACAACTTGATTGGTTTATGCCCACACAAATAGAACCATGGTGCTGTAAATTTAAGAGCTGCCAAACTGTCCACGCACACTACACTGGAATTGCCTGTGATCTTCTATTATTTTTCTTTAAATATTTTATGCTTGTGACACAAATCCAATATTGCTTGTATGACTGGATGATGTTTTCAGATTCCAAGGTCATTTGCTGTGGCCGGGGATCATGAACCCCCTAAAAAAACCCCCAAAACATTTTCTAGCTCTGTTTCAGTTATATGCTACTGTATTTAAAAAGGCCTCTTTCTCAAACATAATCTGAAGATTCTGACATGAGCATGGAAAATGTCAACAAGTGAATGAAATGGAAACAGTCAGGTAATCTGAATTCTTGCTCCCACTGGTAAAGTTTTTAACTTTTCCGTCTGTCACATGATCGTGCAAATCTAAAGGTCAGCAAGTGACTGTTTAGCCTTCTATATAGGACTCAAAAAAATTACATGTTTCACATGCCAATTTTCATTTCTGTCACTCCATGCTATATTTTAATATATTCCTGACACACAATTCCCTCCTATTCCAAATATTAAATAAATAGTTTGGTCTTATAAGATGCCAGCCATCAGAAAACAATTTTAACCCATGAACCTGAGTATAAATCTTGGCCTAATTTTCCATCTCAGAAACACACTTGAAAATAGATTCAGAGACTCACAAAGTGGTTGATGTTACAAAGGACTGCTGGAGGTCATCTGGTCCCACTGCCTGCTCAAGAATTTAAAGCCCAGTACCCAGGACCATGTTCAAATGGCCTTTGAATATCTCCAAAGATGGAGGCTTCACAACCTCTCTGAGCTGTCTGTGCCAGGGCTCAGACATTATCACAGTAAAAAAAAATGTTTCCTGATATTCCTCAGGACACTTTTGTGTTTCAGTTTGTGCCCATTCACTTTTGTTCTGTTAGTGGGAACTACTTAAAAGATGCTGGCTTCATCCTCCCTTCATGTGTTTATATACATTGATAAGATCTCCTCACAAGCCTTCTCTTCTCCAGGCTGAACCGTCCTAGAGCTCTCAGCCTTTCTTCATTGGAGAGATGCTCCCATCCCTTATTCATCTTTATGTCCCTTTGTTGGACTCTACAGTGTCTCCATGCCTCTCTTGTACTGAGGGGCCCTGAACTGGACACAGCAGTCCACCGTGACCTCACCAGAGCTGAGTAGAGTGGAAGGATCATCTCCCTTTACTAATGCCAATACTTTGTCTAATGCATCCCAGGATAGCATTGGCCTTTTTGCCAAGGGCATAGCACTGGTCTTGTTCAACCTACCATCAGGACTTCAAAGTACAAATTTATTTTTCAGCTAGTTGGTCTCCAGCATACATATACGCATGGTTCTTCCTGGGTACAGGACTTTGCACTTTCCCATGTTGAACTCCGTAGGATCCCTGTTAGCCCACTTCTTCAGCCTGCTGAAGTTCCTCTGTGCAGTCACACGACCCTCTCGTGTATAAGGCACTTATTCCCAGTTTCGTGTCATTAGCAAAGTAGTTGAGGGTTCACTTTGTCCCATTATCCAACTCACTAATGGAGATTTAAAACAGGATTTACCCTTGGGGTACACCACTTGATTAGTAGTCTCCAACTAGACTACTTGCTGCTGATCAACACTCTCTGGGCACAGCTGTTCAGCTAGTTTTCAATCCACCATGAGGTTCTGCTCATCCAGTCACTATTTCTTCAGCTTGTCCATGAGGATCTTATGGAAGACCATGTCAAAAGCCTTTCTTAACTCAAGGTGGACAATATTCAATGCTGTTCCCTCATCTATCAAGGTAGTAGTTTCACGGTCAAAGTTTATCAGGTTGAATGGTGTATTGAATTCATAAGGAAATGCCTTTGCATCTGGGAGTAGCAGGAGTAAAATCCTGGGGAAGAGGTCAGAGTTTTTGTTTCCAAGACATTTTCAGTTCCAGCAGTGTTTGCAATGGACCCAACCCCAGTGGACTTGGTGGGGGTCTTTGTAAAATATATTTACAAAAGGTCCTAAAATACTGGATATAAAGGAAGAGGAAACAGAACCAACAAGGGGAACACCAAGATAGAGCAGAAGGTGGCTGAATGACAGGGTAGGCATACCTTCCAAAGACACAGCAGCTGTGGGCAAGCCCACACCGGAGTACCCCAAAGGGAGTGAGTCCTGTGGAGCATGTGTTTTGGAGCACAGGAAAAGAATGGGAAGGAAGGAGATGTTAAGAGAAGCTGCTACGTCCTGGCTGCAAACCCCACCAACCACCTCAGTGCCATCTGTTGACTCACTGAAGTTACTGAATCAGCTGAGTGCAATACATGATGACAACGAGGTGCAGAGGACAGGTGCTTGGAGTGAAGTTGAGCCTTTTGTGTTATATATCAAATCTATTCTTTATAAGAGGATAAAAGGTGTAAATACTTTTTCTCTTTTCATGCGGTTTTTGGGGGTTTTTGGCTTGTTTTTTTCCCCCTGCCACTATTCAAATCAGTAATTAAATATTTATTTTAATTTCCAATAAATAATGTTAATTTCTACGTGTTGCCTGTTTTGCTCACTATAGCAACTGGTAAATTGCTTGTCTTAATCTTGACTCCAGAGCTTTCTTGTTCCTATTCTTTTTTTCTACTTGCTGCACTTCTTATTTTTGCCAATTAATTAGCATACAGTGTTTTTTAAAAAATGTTTTATGGAAAACTTGGAGCACTTTAAAAAAAGTCAGTGTGATTATCCCAATCTGCTTATCTCAGTGTGCATCACTACACTTAAATGGTATGAGACCCAAATGCCATCATATCATCTTATAGTCTATAAATGAAGTAATTGAACTCTGTCTTTATACCACTTAATATATTTTTGCTTCACTAATGCACCTTTATTAATCAGCGGCACAGAAAACTTCAGTTTTTAAAATCTCACTGATTTCAGGAATAATTTGTAGCTCAAATTTGTTGAGTTATTACAATGTATTCTTTAAGAGAAAAATATGAATTCAAATATTTCACATAACACATGTAAAAGCATGGTATTGCATGTATTAAAGCTTACAAAATGGAACATAATTCTGTATCATGTAGCAACAGTGTAAATAAAAATCTGATTTATTTTTAGAAGTATCACCTTCAAAAAATGCTTAGCAATTTAAAGTAATTGATCAATTCTGCTGGGGAATCCTAATGACATCATAAACCATGACAGAACATTGTAGGTGATTATTTAAACACTATCCTCTGCAGCTGAAATTTTATAGTGAAGGTGATGTGATCAGAAGAAAAGAGTTAGAAATGGTAAGAGAGGACGGGTACAATATCTCTACGTAGTCCTCCTGGAGAGAGTTGAATGAAATAGGGTCATCCAAGGAGAGTTAAACATTATTTTATACCATTTTTTGTTTCATTGCATCATTGATTTTAGAAGAAGCCCAGGGATATGTCTAAATATTTTGGCCCAATTTTGTATTCAATCCACTGATTGTTCCCACTAATCATATTCCGTTCATGGAAAAGTTTTGATACGTATAAATCAATTCCTTTTAGAAGAAATGGAACTGCAAGCTCTTCTCTAAAATGTGCTGCTCACCTTAATGGAGAAAAGTGACCTTTTAATCAATGACTGGATTTTTCAACATCTTTGGCCAAGTCTTTGAGGGAAGTTCAGTCAATTAGACTACACCTGGTGTGACAAAAAAACACTAAAGTAAAAATTGTGTAGATATAAGTAGCTTAGAAGCAATCAATCTTCTGGGCTGTTTCTACTGAGCCAAATTGCTTGGCACTATAGGCTTTGCCTACAGTGGATACAACGATAGGCTAAAGGTGCCATGTAATCTGAAAATTACAGACTATAAGGGCTCAGTGCCATGCTTCTAATCTTTTCCTTTACCTACCACAGCCCATAAAATACTCCTCTTTCCACGCTCCCCCCAAATACTCTGACAAAATGGTTTTATTTTTTTTTTACTTATCTAATCACTCAGCAGTTACCCTGTTAATATTTCTGCCAAGAATTTCCAGTAGAAACAGACTTTTGTGAAGCATTATTTTCTACTAGAGCCCTTTTCACCTGCCATTTTAAAGACTCCTGCCATGCAGAATGGCTGCCTGCCATCTGTTTGCAGGGAGGAAGAAAGCATTTAATAATTCATAGGGTGGATGACAAATAATGTTTGACATTTTCCTCTGATTGCAATATTCTTAAGAAAATATTTTATGTCTGTAGAAATGATCCTATCATTCAGTGGGAAGAAGACTTTTACTTGTCACTCAAATAATCCAGAGGCAAGAAGATCAATGGAATAGCAGCTTTTCTAAAGTTCTTGTGGTTTTTTTTTATCATCAACAGCCATATTAATTCTATTAGCAGTGAACATTTTCAATTAATAATCAAACTTCACATAAATTAGAAGAGGTCTAATGATACACTATGGTTAAGCTCAAATATACAGATATTCAGCAAAATGAAGGGTTTATTTTCATAAACTGAGGAAAATAAATCTGATTTTTTTTATTTAGCAGTAGACTTGAATAGAAAACAGACTCAATAGAAAACAAATTCAAGTGAAAATAGCGTTTTCCAAATTAAGCCTGTGGCAATGAACCAGGATATATCAATTTCAGTAATTTTTCAGATCTATGTATAGATCACATCTTCCAGTGGCTGTCAAATAATTGTGAAAATTTAAAAAGCCTGATAATTCAAAGAGTCTTGCTGGGACAGGACATGGGATTTAACTATAGGACATAATCAACCACATCCCATATTTCCCTGACTTATTAAAAATTATTCCTGTTACCAATAAAATTCACATTTACAAACATTTGTTTAGAAGTATTTCTCTGGATCTTGTTAGAGTCTGTGTTTCTTCAGTTAGCGACAGGCAAACTGACTTGAAATAGGTACAATAAAGTGTCCCAAGCTTCCTCTTTTGATTCTGAGTTCAATTCAAAAGTTACTTGTCATTATAGAGAAAAGAAATAATTTTCATACTCATCATTAAAAAATAAAATGCTTCATATATACTTGTTCTTAAACTAATTATCTTTCCCATCTTGAAGTGCATATTCAAATTATTTGGGAAAAAAACAACCAAAAAAAAGACAAATTGTATGCAAGTAAAAGCACACTTACATCATATAGTCAGCTAGCATATAGAAAATTAAAAGTTCATTTGTTATATTCTGTATTTAATTTATGACTGTGTTGTAAATAAGATAGGTGATAATAATCAACTAATAAGTATATCAAAAAACTCCACAGAATAGTAGCTCTGTGTAAAAATGGGTAAGAAACTTGGATTTTCAAAAAAAGGAGGGACTACTCAAAAATGGGACAAGATTTTAATTTTTAACCAGTAGGACAAGATTTTAACTTGTCGAACTCAACCATTGAAGGAGTTTTTTAACCTTTTATTTAAAGATTAGGTGAGATTTTTAAGTGCTTTCAGATAGATTGACTACTAAATGCTACCATAATCTTTCACTGTCATTTCAATTAGTAGCCTCTTAGTGATTTCTCTCAAAAGGTGAGGATAATCCAAAGTTGTTCCTGGGTGATTTTTATGTCCTTCTTACAAAAACATTATTATCAACTAAATACAGCTGACTTTCTTTAGACCCTAAGATTATTTTTAATTTCTTGCTTAATAAACATACTTAATTGAGCTATATTTTCAAACCTCATATTGAAATAATACTCAAAGAAGTTCTGAAATAGTTTATTATTTCAGGCAAAAAAACAGTTTAAATTGGGAAATTGTATATATGAGCAAAGTTATAAGGAAATTAACACACTGCTTTGTTTTGAAATATACTATTTAACAAAAATTCTATTTTAAAGAAATCATATTTATTTGCCTGTAACTTTTTCCAGACAATATCAGCATATTGTCTGGAAATATGCTTTTATTTACTTTTTAATAGCTTTGCATTTAAAACTTTTTATTTATAATATCACTATTTGGTATGTCTACTGAAACACATAAAAATTTCTTATTGCTTTTCAGTTTAAATCAGAATCTATTTCTACAGCACAATTTTGTCTGAGTTATTTAAATTATGTCCGCTAAGTTGCAGTGTTTATGACCATATAATCTATAATGACAATTGTTCAGAATAGGACAGCAGACATGAGCTTGCATAAAGATAGAGCAAATAGTAAGCACAAAATTCATTTTTTAGCTGCTGGAAGATCATGGGGAAAAATATTTAGTCTTACATCACAGTACAGGGGTCTTTTACTGAAGTTTAAGTGATATATCGTCTTCCTACTGAAAAAACTTTAAAATTACCAAAAGTCAATTGACTTCTACATAGCTTGAAAAAGACAACTCATTAGACAAAAAAAAAAAAACATTTCTAGAAAAAGGGCAGATGAACAAACTTTTTTTCTTTCTTTGTAGTTATTGTTATTAATTTTAGCTGGATCATGCAAAGAAATAAGTTTAGCCAGAAGAACTGCAAATTTTCTCATTCTCTGCATCATCCAAGGTACTTCATTTTGAAGACAAAAACGATTACATTTTAGGAATACAAACTAGATGCTAAATGTTCAAGATTAACAAGATTTCTTTTCTTCAAAGTTTTTGAGGGCTTTTCCATTCCTTGAGGGATTTGCCTTTCATTGTGTAGCAACCTGCTTAGAATGCATTTCCAAAGCTGGAAATGTGATAACAAAGTTAACTGAATAGAATCAATTTTTGAAATCACATTAACCAATCTCCGTTCCTTATATCCTTCATTGGAAACATTTACTGTTATATTCTAATTGTATCATATTCCACTCCAGTGGATTTAAATATTATTTCCTAACAGACTTTCTGTTTTATATGCCTTAATTAAAACCTGAATTCTTAATGGTACCATTAATTCTAATTTTCATTAGGAAGTTTCAGATATGGGAGTGATGGGCACATACTAAGATTAGTTTCCTTTTAAAAGAAGTAGATACAAGATTTGTTTTATTTTCATTTAATACGAATGCAGTATTATAGCTTCCTTTACATTTCATGGGTTTCTATATTGCCCAACAAATATGTATTTAAGTATCAAAAATATCACAGGTTTCTGAGCACGCAAAAGTTAGTTTGAACTGACCTTGTTTTCTTTTTCTTCTCAACCTTATCATCTATACCAATCACAGTAATTTCTTTTTCCTTCCACTCTTTGTATCCCAGCTCATCATATTTACTCTGGCACTAATCACTACTAACCTGTAGTTTGCTGGGATTGTAAATATTTTTTATGTGCTTTGTAATGATACCTTTCCACCCATCTTTTATATAAATTGTACTGATCTGTATTGACATCCCAGTTATAAGAATCTTCTCACCAGGTTTCAGTTATGCCTACATGATCACAACCACCATCATGTAGCAATCTGTTTTTTCAGTTTTCTTTGTTTGTCTCTCATTCTTCTAGAATTGTGTAAAGGCACTTTAATACAGATGTCTTTTGATTCTTCAAGTTTCAATCTTTTGGCAAATGCATCTTCTGATTTATTACTCTGGTGCTAAAGATGCCAAAAGCCTAGCAGAACTCAGAGGACTACATTTTTATAACAGATAATATCTGACAGATAATAAAATCTACAGTTTTGTAATGCACAAAAAAACCCCTACAAACCTTCTTGCTTCAGGGTTTAATCAGGTGCTTTCTAGAAATAAAATTTCCTTAACATAGAAGTACTTATTAGGGAATGTAAAATTCACTATTACTCCTAATAAAATTTGTGGAATATAAAGTGTGAGAATACCTTGGCACTTTTGAAGCTAAGATCTATTTGGGTCCCTAAGCAGGCACTTATTTTTAAGGATTTTCACCTACAAGCTAAGTCCTGTTCTGAAGTTATGCAGTAAAATTAACTGGCAACATTGTAAGTTATGTTGTGATGTGTAAATTAGAGGAATTTGACACCAGAGTCTTTCTTCTCAAAAATATTTTTGATGGTGTTGTTGATGGTCCATGTGCAAGATTTAGTATTTAGCAGTAAAAGATAGAAAAAAAATGAGCAATACGGAAATCCAAATTCTGTGTTAATAAGAGTTACTCCTGAGCAACACCAAAATTGGTCCTACTCAGTGATAAGGATAAGGCTCTTGTTTCTTTACATTCACTCTTTCTGTGTTTAGAGGTTTCATTTGTTTTGTCAGATAGAGTATGTGAGTTAATTCATTCAAATATGACTCTATCAAATATGGGTACTTATATCCATATCCTGACTATCTCTGTCATTTTTTCTTCCACGTAAGTAAGCTATTTTCATATTTAGAGCTTCTAGTCACTGTAGATTTTTTGCTTCTTACTGTAGATGTCATTTGTGTCAAAAGTAGGTTTTAGCTGATAGTTGTGGTTTGTTTCATATTCAATACATAGTAGCCATTCAAACAAGCAAAAATTTTTCTCTGTACAATTTATTTCATTTACATTCTTTATCAGACTCATTTCATTTACAGACAAAAGTGTCAGAGATAACAGGAAAATATCTTTAGTATAAACCTAGGCTTATTTTTTGAATGTTTGGGCATTTCTACATTAATCCTAAATGTCTCAAAATTCCGAACCAGAATTTTCAATTTAGCATGCATTTGAACCAGTAAATTATTGGGGTTTTATGCTACATACAGATAAGAGGATCCATTTTGTCCTTCTGTTATAAGGAAGCTACTATACTGTCTTGCACACCTTTCTACTGAATGGACAGTGGTGTGTGGTCATTCATCATCTTGTATTAGACTGAAGTCAGTGCTACTGTTTTCATTTTCCAAATATTGTATTAGTCACTCATCCCTAAACAGAGGCAAAAGGCCAAATCTTAAGCATACTCTATGTATACATCAAAAATAAGTGAACAGATATGATTAAAAAGCCTGAGAGAATTTTGAAACTCATCTGTGAATACAAACTGTGGAAAACCAGGATAACTCAGGCAAAAATTCTTTGCTGAGCTCAGGGAGATACTATGGTAGCTAAGCTGCTAATTTTGTTAGATTTAGACAGTTATCAAATATGAAAGGTGATAGAACAGATGAACTGCTTACATTAATGCGTAAGTTTTATAATAATAATAATAATAATAATAATAATAATAATAATAATAATAACAGTAATGTGAGATAAATCCAAAGTGCACAAAGTGATGATGACATTTCTGCAGTACTTTAGGCAAGATAAAGCTTCAAACTGTGTCTGTGACTCTGAATACATAGATATCCATACAGATATACCTGCATACCTTCTCACTTGGATTAATCCTGCTGATAAATTACCAAATGCAAATTGACTCCTATAGAAGAAAATTACTAAGGTTAATGTCTCCCTGTGGCCCAGGTTTAGGATATCACTAGGAAACTTCCTAGCATGGTTTGGCCCTCACATTATTTCCCATTATTGCTCTTCCACATGGGTGGTGATGAAGTTACAATGTCTAGTCGAAGGGTAATCTAAAGACTCTTTAGTGCCTTGGGATGGTTGGTAAGGGAATCTGGAGAACAAGCAATTTTTTCCTCTCTCTTTCCAGTTGCAGGCAATGACATAGGAAGAAACAGAATAACTCAGTCTATTAATGACTCCACGGCTGTTGTCACCACCACAGTTTTGGGGTTTTTCAGTAATGGGATGGTACCAAGCCTGCTGACATCCGATTGGATTCACCTTTCTCAAAGGGAAAAGAGGGTCTTTGACAGTGCTTTAAACTAGACTTGAAGTGGGAAAGGGATAATATCAGTCCTGCCAATGATAAATGCAAATTGAGACATTGGCTGAAATGGCTTTGCTTTCTTTTGTTACACTTACACTTACACACCTTACAGTATTTGCAGCACAGTAAGTTTTTTTCATTTTTTGTTTATTTCTTCTCTAAGGAATCTGTTAAATAGAGTGCGAAATATCTACTAATTTGAAATGGGTTTTTTACCCATCATACACAGTGAAATCAACACTCTATGTGTTTCCAGTGCTGGAAATTAGAGAAATATGGTGATCTTCCATCTTGTGGTATATGTTCATTCACCAAGTTCCTATAGCAGGCAAAAGGCTGGCATTTTCTTTGCTCCAGTTAACAATACTAGAATTGGTTTCAGTGTTTATGCTCACTGATGTTTTGCAGGTGATTATATTAGTGGTGATGCCTCCAATTCTACAGTATTGCAAAAAAAAAGGAAAATGAATTTGAGTTCTTTCTTGAAATAAAGTAAATAAATAAAGTAAATAAATAAATAAATAAATAAATAGCACCCCCAAAAAATCCCAAGAAAGCAACAGCAAACTATTGACTGTTCTAGGTATCACTTTTTATCCGGCTATAAAAATATATAATCTGTCAGAAATGAAATAATAACCTCTTTCTCTGAGAGAAAACATTTTTTTCCTGTTTTGTTTTCTTGTCATTCAACATTTTCATCTGGGATAGTCTGTGCTTGATTAATTTTGCAGTTATTCTTAGGATCATAACCTTTAATCTAATCTGCATTTTGCTCTGCTGAGTCCAAATCACGTAGAGAAGAGCTCAAGCATTGAAAATAACACATTTTCATAAAACACTGAAATCTTTCCAGCACCAAGAACTCTGCATCCCTTTTTACAAATAATTCTGATCAAGTCTACTAAAAAGTATTAAAAAATTAACTGTTTCTGCCAAGAAAATAAATAGCACGATTAAAATACTTTGTTCTCTTCTGCTACCTGTAAAAACCTTTGTGCATACCTATCAGAGATAATCATCATTCACTAATTTTGGTTGTGTTGTATTCTAGTTGATTTCAGGCTTTAAAATAAGGAAATATCACAGAATCAGAACCATAGAACAATCCAGCTGTGAAGACCCCAGGAGGTCTCTAATCCAACCTCCTGCTCCTAACAGACTTCACTCTGAGGTCACACAGACAGCTCTGGGCTTCATTTAGTTCGATTTTGAAAATCTTTAGGGATAGAAACTGTGTATCCTCTCCCAAGAGCCTGTTTCACTGCCTGACTCTCTTCACTGTTGTTGCATTAAGGGCATGGAATTTAGAAGAAAATAAATGCCCTTGCAGTCCAGCTTGTCCTGAGAGATCAGATGGGCTGGGTGTGGCTGAGCTTTATTTCTGATTGTAGCCAATTTAGCACTAAAAGTCTGGTGGAGTTCAAAAGAACTGGCACAAGAACAGATGCACAAATAGTGCAATTTACCAATCCAGCACTATAGGTCTGGTCACATTCAAGAAGGACTTTGCACAATCTAGACTCATGAATACTTGAAGCCACATGAAAGCAGGTTCAGGATTACTAATGATAAATGCACTAACTACAGAGTGTTCATGTGTGCTGTGACAGAAAGTATAGCAAGAGAGATTCTAATAACACTGTGCATGTTTAAATTAATATTCCTGGGTGTGCTCCTATGTGGTTGGAGGGCAAAACTCACCTAAAGGCATTCCTTCAGGAGAGGAGAAGAGACACAGACAGTTGACTGATCCTGAACAGGCAGGGATGTTATCCCCTTTCAGTCCTTTCTGCCCTGAACCACACCTTTTATTCTACAAATTTTGGCCCATCCCAAAGTGACGGAGAAATCACATGTTATAGGTGAGATTTAGTGACTTTGGTCACACATGCATTACATGTCCCATGCTCTCCTTCATTTGCATCTCAAGGGTTTGTTAAGTTAATACTGTGAATATGTGCTAGTTAGAAAAAGAGTAAGTCAGCTCTCTATTGTCAATCCCTGATAGAGATGTTCCTTCTAATCTTTCAGAAATTCGACAGCGATTTTACTTCTATGCTTTACTAATTTAAAAAGAGAATACTGGTCCTATTTAAAATAGAATTCTATTATCAATTCAAGAAAACTCAGAAGGACGAAGAGTTAGTGTGGGGTGGTTACAGAAGAGGAAGGAGGATTACCTGTAAAACCTCATAGATTTGACTGAACATAGTCCTGCCATAAAGTATTGCAGAAAGCAGAGGTTCTGGATGATGAGAGGAGAGATATGATACACAGACAGTTGAATACTGACATGATTTGTCACAGAGATAGTGGGGGAGGTTTGTTTAAATGTTTACTTTCTGTTGAGGACACTAAGTTTCCAACTCTTTCTTGTCAGGAATTATCTTTCAGAAGACATTCTAACACTTCATAGTCATGGAATTTTTAATGGTTCACTGTGCCTTGAGTTTTCATTCCCAGCAATATCTGTAATTCAAGGTAAAGCATAGATGTAGTTCCCAAATAACATTCAGATGAATAAAGTCATTAAAATATTTTAGTAGCATGCTTTATCATTTTAAGCCATCCAGAATCTTTACAGGCTTTTTTAATCGTTTATGCACACTTTGGGCAGCCATTGGTTAAGGAAGCAAACAAGATGTTTGGGTATCTTAAAAAAGTAATGGAAGGTAATATAGAGAACATTATTTTAATATTGCTTTACATTTTTCAAAACAGATAAGCACCACACTTAACTTTGTAAATGCTTATGTATTCTACATAGCCACTTGTTAAAATAGTAAATATGATACCTTTTTCCTGCAGAAAGCAATAGCACAAGTACATCACATTCCGTATGTTGTCATGCTACCTAAACCATGAAAGTAAATAACTGCCCACATTTATCTATGCTATTTATTCACTGAAGCAACTCGGAATCTCATTCACCTTTCTTTACCCCTGAAGCACTACTTGTGAATTAGTGTTCTTTAGCACAAGAAGAGATGTCAGGATTACACAATACAACCCTCCTTTAAGGATTTTTAAGTGTTTTATAAACATTTTTTTCACCTAAAGGAGGGAGGGAAAGCATGTTGTTTCATTCACTGTCACTTGTGTGTTTGCACACTTCTAGTCTTGAACAGAATTTCTAGGATAATAGGTTGGTAGCAACATTATCTGCAGTGAACATAAAATAGTGTAATTCAGAATGCTGAGAGAAGGGATCACAGCAAAAAGCAAGATCATAACTCTGCACTTTGAGAGAAATGTTTTCCCCAGTTCAGAGATTAGTTTGCAAGTATTAGGGAGCAACAAGGGTTGGCTGCCCAATAAGGGAAGTTGAGTCAGATTTGTTGATAAAAAGGCAGATGCAAGAAGTGACCACACCAAAGAGGACCCAGAGTGGGGAATGGCAAATCAGGGTCAGGATCAGAGTCAGAGAGAGTTGTCAAAGTCAAACACAGTTCAGTGGTCACTCAACTAAATTGTAGTTCTGCATGATCAGTTCAAGACTGATTTGAACCATTTTAGATGGGCATAGTCTGTTTTGAGTTTGAACAGAAGAAAATCCTTCTCTTAGAATGATGGTTTATGGTATCTGGACATCAATTTTATGATACCCTAACAGTTAGAAATTACAAAACACATTAAACTATCTAGCAGCATGAAGGTGAGATTTTATCTCTAAATTAATGGGTAGAGAGATAAGAGAACACTTTCTCATTATTATTTTCTGATTATTTTGTGATGACAGTGTGTTGTAAGCGAGCATTTCAGTCTAATGCAGGGAATAAATACTTTATATGCTGGACCCATATGCCATGTCACTTTGGATGAAGGGTACAGGTTTTTGTTTTCCCCAGCCACTGATGACCATTCCTTTAGTCCTTATCTTAAGCAGTCACTTATAGCAGTGAATGCTTCAAACTGCTTGTTTACTGACAAGGGTGCTGAAGGATGCTGAAATAATTGAAATGAACTTTGCTTTTTAGATCAACGCTAAGGAAGCCAGATGACATAAAAGTGACACTTTGGAGGCAGGGAAACCTTCTTTGAATACAAGTTAGAAGCCAGTATTGCTTATATAAGTGTAACTACAGTGTAGATTTTGAACTCCATTTTTTTATATTACAGTAATGAAAGAATAACAACATTACTACAAAATCAGACATCTTTTGTATGTATATTTGAGTTTTTGTTTGTTTTACCAGCTCTGCTAGTATTATTTTCCCCAAAAAATGTGACATTCTATAGTATTTATCATGTACTAAGTGTTCTCCTAGGAGAAAATAAAACCAACAAACAAAATTGAATTTTAAATTTTAAGGTGGGTTTGCTAATGTCTGTTTCTAGTTTACAGCTATATCAAGATCTGATATTAAACTGTTTATTATTTCTTAAAATACAGAAATAAATCTGGGTGTTTTTGTTTGGCTTGTTTTGTTTGTCAGGAAAAAGTAAAAGATGTAAAGAAAGAGAGAATGAGAGAGTTAAACCAAATAACAGATATCCTTGCTGTATTATTATTTCAAATTAAAAGGACAGATATGTCCCTTGTAAAAAACAAACAAACAAAATGCAAACTACATAGTCAATATTACACACTAACTTGATGCTCTTTTTCAGTGTAGTTACATTTGAATTAAGGAAGGCAAAAACTCAGTGTATCTTGCACAGTCTACGTCTGCTTTGGGGGGACAACAGGCTTTTTATCTGGATATTGCGTTGACAAAAATGTTATGATAAATATGATAGAAGAAAGTTCTACAAAGAATATCCTGACTGTCATTAAACCAGACGATAAGCCCAAATCCAGCTTAGTTTCTAAAGCATTTAGACTCTCAAGGTTAGCTTTGTTCTTAGGAAAGTACAGAATCAGGGCAAAAGATAAAGCCTGACCCCTAAATACTTCCCAGAGTGTTTTATTTATCCATTTGTTTTGTTCTCAACAGAAGTACATGTAGGAAATATTTAAAAAATCAAACTTTGAGGACTAAGTGTTCATGTACAGCAAACAGTTCAGATTACAGCATCAAGAAGGACAGTTTGTGGGCTTATAGGCCCAAAAATAGGATATCTATCTTTGACCAACATGAACTGTCACTGAAAAAATCATATTCAAGGTAATTACTCTAACTACTACTTAGAGAGAACTGAAAAAAACCTATTTCAACTTCCTCTTGTTTTTAATCGCCCCTAGTCCAAGGTTAAAAGCAAAGAATATGAATTAAATGAAAAAGATTACCTCTTGTAGTTACCTCTTATTAAGCTTTTGCAGAACACATCAAGCAACATTGTATTACCACATTGTATAGCATACTTTGTTCCACAAAGTTTTCCAGATAAGTTAATAACAGACAATAAGTCACGATCAATTAATAGCTCATTCCACACACTGCTCAAACATACAAGCTTTTGCAAAGAATAGAAAATAGTTTTGTAATAAGATTTAGATTCTTGTAGCTGGGTAGAAGCTTTGCTAATATAATATAGAAATTTCAGAATGCTATTCTCAGATAAGCTCTTTACATATATCTAAGTGAAAAAGGCAATAATCATATGGCTAATAAATGTCATGTTTTGTATTACATATACTTAAAGCCAAATTAGTGTAGCCAGACATTTTACTCCAGGAAAATTAAATTAATTGCATTTTATGATAAAAACCCTAAAATAACTGTGTCTCAAAAGGCAGAATAATTTTTAAAAGGAATTTCATGTTATCTTGTCAAGGTAAGTATATGTATTCCTAAATATACATCAATGTCATACATCAAAGCCTGACTTAAGGAAAATTCATAACATATTTCATAAGAGAAACAGATACATTCTAGGTTGAGTAAAGCTAACCAAAACTGACCACATTATTCAATATTTACATGTCTCTAATTTCATGGGTAGTTTACATCCAGCTTTTGTTATTGCCTGGACTATGTGGAAGTACCAAGTTTCTTTACAGAAATCAAGTTCTACTTCTATATCACTCATAAATCCTCATTGATTACTGATGACTGATTTCTATTATTCATGCCTCAAACTGATTTTCTTCCAATGTATGTTTGACAAGACTGCTACATCTGCCCTGGGAGATAACAATTTTGGTGACTTGTGTTCCACAGATCCTCTGAGTGGAGGATTGTGTCTTTTAGCACAATAGTTTAGAATTTGCAGTGTAAATAGCAAATAGTATTGGTCTTAACAGGATGTCTGCACACATTTTAAATTTGCAGGAGAGATTATCAGCAGAATTTAATTGTGTAATTCTCAGTACCTTATAGACCATGCTATTGCCAAAATCTAGTCAATACTAACATTGCTCTATACAACTACAGCCTTGAAAAGAATATTTTAAAATATCAGGCACATTTGCATTAGAAATTGACACTGAAAATACAATATGCATTCATACTCCCATGTGGACTTTAATACATGCAGAATTAAAACTGAATGAAATTGCAGAAGGTATTTTCAGCTTAATGGATCATTCTGTGGACAAACCTTAATTTTCTAGAATAACAGTATTACAAACAAATAAATCATCAGGGACAAGATCTGCCTGGTATTGTAATTTAATTGTGCTCCAAAGAGCATTAGCACTAACTTGTCTCAGGCCATGAGTCTGTGCTTACTGTGTAGGCTCCATAAAATAACAGTCATACTATTTTTGGGATATACATCAGTTTTGAGGATGCTAGTAATTTCTGATTTGTATAGATCAATGTTAATTTAATCACACATATTTACATGAAATTTATAAATTTTAATCAAACTGCTTTATCTATAATAGAAAGATAGAAAAATGCATGTGTATAAAATTGTATACAGTTGAAAGGAATACATTTAGATAGTTCAAACTGACTACTTGATAAGGTAAAATTTAACAGTATCAAGTTTGTCAGCCGTACAAATACATTTTCTCTTATGCAAAATTTAACTTTGAGGCACTAATATAAATGAAAAAAAATAAGTATCTGTAATCTGAAAGCATTTTGCAGATATGGATATTACTTTTCACCTATAAAAACATCAGTGAACAGCTGATAGCTTGAGTATTACTCACTGCATCACTCCAAATAATTCCTTTCCCTTGAGTTGTTTTGTTGGTTTGGGTTGGGGGTTTTTTGTTTAGTTGCTTGGTTGTTTTTTTTCTGTATTCAGAAAATCAGAAATTAATAGGCAATGTCTTATGAAAAATGAAAAATCACAAATTACTGTAGCCATGGTCACAGCATTACAACTCAGCATTAGATTAGTGAATTATGAAAAAATACCACCTGCATACACTCTTTATCTTTTCATTTACACTTTCACAAATTAGGAAATCAATTCAATTGTTTAAGTTTAGATATTTATATTAATGAGCACCTCTAAAGTGGAAAGAATTCACTTCCTTATTATTCATATTAACTACTTGTGGATGACAAAGTATTATATCAGCTCTGCTAAGTTATAGGGAGAATGATTGCCTAATAAGGCTGATATTTGAAATACAGGCTTCTAGGCTTCTACAAACTTTCTCATTATTTTGGATTCAGATAGTGTAAGAGCCATATCAGGTTTTCCACCCTTTGCATATTTTCATTATATATACTACAGTGCAATAGATCGTAATACAATACTTCTCAGATGCCTTTCATTCTTTTAGCTTATATCTGTGTTGGCTTGCAAACCACATTTCTGAAAAACAAAATTAAGGATATTTATATTAAAAATCTTTATGTTGTGATGTTGAAAGAAACACTGGACATAATTGGATGGATACATTTCATTCTCTGTCACATATGTGTTGCTATTTCTTACTGAGGTAACGTATTCATTGTCAGATGCATCCAGAAGTTCAGGTTTATCTGAAGACTCAAAGTCTTCAAAATATAGAAAAAAAGGGGAAGGGAAGGGAAGGGAAGGGAAGGGAAGGGAAGGGAAGGGAAGGGAAGGGAAGGGAAGGGAAGGGAAGGGAAGGGAAGGGAAGGGAAGGGAAGGGAAGGGAAGGGAAGGGAAGGGAAGGGAAGGGACGGGAAGGGACGGGAAGGGAAGGGAAGGGAAGGGAAGGGAAGGGAAGGGAAGGGAAGGGAAGGGAAGGGAAGGGAAGGGAAACATTATAGCAGGGGAAAAAAAGACTGAGTACGGACCAAAGTACAGAGTCTTCTTAGGTACCTTGTCCTGTAGAAATAGCAGCTTGAATTAATAGGCTATTAACTCATCCTGAAAATTACTTCAGCTTCTATTTTTATATCAGTACCAGCATGTGCCATAGTTTACTTCTTCTTGGCACATAATTCCATTATTTTGTTACAAGCAAAAGCAGAAATTGTCCAGAATGTTATTAAAACTTGAATCACAATTTCTGCAATATTCTCTTTCTAATAAGATAGCAGTGGCTCTAGACAGTGCATTAGTGTAATTGTTTGGGGTATTACATGTCATTTTCTAAGTTCTATTTCAGTAACGGTTTATATCAGTCTGGCATTTGATACAGAAGGCCAGCAATGACATTTCAAGCAGAAGAGCTTGAATATCATATTCTTGGAGTTCAGAATTTTAGTTTCCATCCAGGAGTTTCAAACTCTGACATTTTTCTCCTAGACTTCAATTGCTTTCTGAAGAGACAATATAAAATATATTTTCCTCTACATACCACTGAATGCTAAAGTGCTAAAAGCACCCTATTTCAAGAAATGTGTGTCTCATTCTACTGTAACTAGCTTGCCAAGCCAGACAAAATAGTATGATTCTTCAGTTGAAATAGGAATATAAGCAGCATTAAATAATAAAATTGTTAATGCTCTATATCTATTCTATGCAGTTTATACTTATAGTAAAGGTCCGAGTAGTATTTGGTGCAGCCTTATTAAAACTCTAATGGCTTTTCTAAATTTATTAATTCAGCAGCATAGATGAAATATTTAAAAAACTCAGCAAAAACAGTTGTAGAGGAACTCTAATCATTTCTCTGAGTTCAGTATGGTTCATAAAGTATTTACCACTGCTCAGAGACACTACATTCTCTACATACAAACTCTTAAGGGAATGGAAAAGTAGAGCTAGGTAAATGTGGAACACTTCATCCCACTGGGATGCTCATCCCATAAGGGAATTGTTAAAGATTCAAAAGAAAATATTTTATTTTCAGTAGACATGATACACCTATTTGATGGGACAGCTGAGCCAGGAAGTATAGTGTGGTGCCTAGAAGTCTAGGCCTGTTCTGTGCCATAACTACATTTTTGACTATGTATCTGGGGATATTATCAATGTAAAATTCATTGTTACTGTAACAAAAAACATATAAAAATGCGTAAATATTGCTCAACTCCAATGCTTGGTAGAAGCATATATCTGAAGGTATATTTCGATGATTGTCCTGCCATAGTAGTATTCACACCCCACTCCGAAGATGTTTCCCAAGTAAAAAGTAACCTGTCTTGTTTGCTTTCATGGGACATCTAGGCTATTGTAGTCCACAGATTAGGGACAGCAAGGGACCTAGACGGTTTCAAGTATGTGTAGTGGTGTGGTCACATCCCCTGTTCTGTGCTTGTCACCGTCCTTAGGAAGTGTCTCTACTCAGTCTTTACTGGTGTGGTTCAAAGAGAAATGGAGTCTAAAAACACATTATAAACCGTTTTACTGAGGCAGTAAGAAAGACGAGCAACAACATTACCATAGAGTAACAGAATCGTAGAATCATAGAATGGTTTGGGTTGGAAGGGGACCTTGAAAGTTCATCTTGTTCCAACCTCCCTGCCATGGACAGAGACACTTTCAGTTAGACCAGGTTGGTAGAGCCCCATCCAGTCTAGCTTTGAACACTTCCAAGGATGAGGCATCCACAACTTCCTTGGGCAACCTGTTCCAATATCTTGCCACCCTCACAATAAAGACTTTTTTCTAATATCTAATCTAAATCTACTGGCTGTCAGTTTGAACGCACTCATTCCCCCTTTTCCTGTCACTACATGTTACTGTAAGTAGTCTTGACACATCATTTCTGAAAGTTCCCTTTAGGTACTGGAAGGCTGCAATTAGGTTACCCCAAAGCCTTCCCTTTTCCAGGCTGAACAATCCCAATTCTCTCAGCCTTTCCTCATAGGAGAAGTGCTCCAGCCTTCTGATCATTTTGCTGGCCCTCCTGTGGACTCGCTCCAACAGTTCCATGTCCTTCCTGAGCTGGGACCCCAGAGCTGGCTGCAGCTCTGCAGGTGAGGTCTTACCAGAGCAGAGCAGAGGGGCAGAATCCCCGCCCTGTCCCTGCTGCCCACGCTGCTTTGGATGCAGCCCAGGACACGTTTGGCTTTCTGGGATGCAAGTGCACAGTGCTGGGTCACGTCCAGCCTGTCACCCACTCAGTGAGTCATGCAGTGATTCACCTGATCACAGACAGCAAATACAGGATGACAGGTGATGTCATGGCTCTACCGGAACGGGCAGACACTTAATGTGCAGATCAGCCAAGAGTAAAAAGCCAGTAGCACAAATGTTTTTTGGATGTGAGTAAGAGTTGTGCTATGCCTTGGGTCCACCAAAGATTGAAATTGGAGAAAATCAGACCTTACATGGCAGAAGCGTGCCCTACATGTCACTGGGCTGATGTGATGCCTATATAATGATATTGGTCAAGGGGCAGAGTGTCAGTTACTTCGGCCCTCGTGGAAATTTCTATGCCTCTACTCCTGCAATTATTTTCTAGCCTTTCTTCCTCCAAATGAGTTGAGTTGGTAAGTTTGAACTGTCTAAACCCCTGAGGATAACCTGGCTTGTTTTGATTGCACCAGGTTCGATGAGTTACCTGTCTGCCTTTCCAGAGTGCAACAAAGAAAGGCTATCATATATAACTGGGAGAGAGAAAGTACAGGCTAGGCTGACTTGTGAGCCTCTTTAGCGCTGTACCTGTGCAGCAAAGCAGAGTATATAAACAATTAAGAATTTTAGACAGATTACGGGAATTTTCAAAGTATTCAGCACTGACCTAATTTTTATTTTTTTAAAGCTGTCATTTTGCTATCACAGAATTAGAGCTGGATTTTCAGAACTAGTTTAGATCTGATTTGTTCTGATAAGCCTCACCTCCCATATTGAACATATTAACAGTGAGAAAAGTCATTTGAGAGAATGAAATAGTTTACCTAAAGCTGCAGTCTTTGTGGACATATGTCATTAATCTATTTCTTTTGACTAGTAGTCATCAAGAAAATGCTGTCAGCATACCAAGAAATGTTAAAATACTTGAATAATTTGAATAGAATAAATTTAAATGAAAGCAAAGAAGCCTTAAAATTATGAGTAGGCCTGAAGGGCATTTATATGTTGAAATAGCTACAGAGCTACCCAGTGGACCAGTTCCAAACCGTGAAACTGATGTAATTTCAAATGTGTTTTCAAAATTTTCACAAAAAATAAACCAGTCTGGCTCTTTTTAAGCCCAAATATTATTTTAATAAAACGCATTAATATGAACCAATTAACACAAGAAGTCAGCTTTGGGGGCTGAAGACCATCTTTCTGGGGACATTATATCACCTAATTATAGGCTTTGCTACAAGTGTGTACAATTACCATTCCTAAGAATTTCTGAGCTTTAGTAATTTGTCCCAGGGCACCATTTTTTTCTAAGACCTTGTGGTGAGCTGACAGGCTAGTAACTAAGCCACTCACCCATTTTCCCTGCTCCCAGTGGGATGGGGGAGAGAACAGGAAGAACAAAAACATGGAGACTTATGAATAAAGATATAGGCTGTTTAAAAAGTGAAGGAAGATATTTCAGCCTTCTCTGGATTTCTCCCAGATCAGAAAACTACAGAAAAATAGATTATTGTAAAGGAAATAATGTGAGGAAATGGTGCTAAAAAATTAAAACAAAAAACCCCAAACTAAACTACTTTAAAGATACAGCACACCAGCAAGAAAGAGTAGTCTCATTAACATTGCACACTACCAGGAATTACCATACTACATCCAGCTGGTGACGAAGGGAAACAAAACCGGTAGAGGTTATAAAGATATTTTCCGCAAGTGTACTTTTCCTGTGCTATGGGCAACACGCACTGAGGATTAGGACGTAGAAGCATTACATTGGTCCATTGCACAGATGCGTAGGATAAGTTTGTTGGGGGTTTTTTTATGTGATGGAGCTGAAAATGAGAATTCAAAAGTGAATTCTGGCAATGACTTCAGTGAATTCAGGATATCAACACAAGACTGTATTGAGCCTCTGTCGTGAACTTTGTTTACTTCAAAGAGGTGAAACAGAGGGTCTTGCTGCATACTACTGCTAACAAAGGTATTAAAAGTACTGCTTTCTGATGAGTGCCCAGCTAAAATACCTTGGTTTTGCAAATTATTTTAAATATATTGTATGCACGTATGTGTGTGTTTAGACAGAAAAATGCAAGATGTAAAAATAAAACGATCACCTTTGAAATTTTTTTCTCACAGTTATATCAATTACCCAGAAAGTCACCTTTTTTTTTCTGAAATTTGATATTTCTAAATATCTGAAGAATTCTTTTGCATTAGTTTTTCTTATTTTTATTTAGAAACTTTAAAGTCTATAGATAATACAATAGCACAAGAGAATTCCCAAACCACTATATTTTTATTATAAAATATCCTACACAACAATTTCTCTGTGCAGTAATAGCACTTTAAGAGAGTTATGCAAACATTAAATCCCAAAAACATTATCAGTAAAATGGCACTATAAACTGCAATTTTAAGAAAAAGAAACTGTAATTTTAAGGAAAAATGTTTAAATTGATCACATGTGTTGTAACTATGAAAGAATTGATTGCTCAGAAAAAGTTATTTTATAAAACTAACATAACTTGAAAACTTGTATGCATCCTGCAAAAACCACAGTATGGTACCTTGTATGGAATTGTGAAGCTTTGAGAAATTCTTTTGTTTTTTTTTTTTTTGTAGTTATAAAAGTTCTACTTCACTGCAATCTGTGAGGCTATTTTTTAAATGTATATTTATTTCAAAGTTCAAGCGGAACTGTTGGCCCTTGTGCATCTCAGCTGACCACAAAGAATGTGATTGATTCCTAATAACAAAAGAACAGTAATGTTACTTGTCCAAATGGTATTTATTTGCCATAAAATGAAGTCAAAGAAAAAGCTAAATCACCATGGGGCGAAATATTGCAATATCTGTGTTCAGTAAGACAAGTTTACTGTAGTCCAGAGAGATGCAGGGAAATGGAACATCAGATTTCATAAGTTTCACTGCTTTGAAGCAAGACTATAATTGTTTTTAGGATGATGCATTCAGTTTTAGAACTAAGCCAGACTTTTATACATATGTAGTTTAATCATATTAAACTACAACTCCAAATTCTTTCCTTGAACTGCTACTATTTGTTACATTATTTTAATAAAAATCTAAGTTAAAACTTTTTTTGGTAGATTTCCAAGAGCAATGAAATATCAAATCTTCTGTGTGCTTAGTGTAAGGGTGTTAAAGACTGTGTTAAACAACCAGAAGTAATATAATCTAATTTACAGCTAAGTCAGTTTTAAATTATCAGGGGACTGCATTATTTGTAGGAATTGGTCTTTGGGTATTGCTAGTGTACAGCGTAGAGCTGAAATATCAAAGCAGAAGTTTTCTGTAAGTGCTGGTATAGTACTTCTTTTTGTCTGTCTACTAGTTTGCAAGATAGGGATGGCAAAGTGATTGCTACAAAAACAAAACAAAAACAACCCAAAAAATAAAGCACCTTTCTTTTTAAATTAAGAATGGTAAAATCCATGAGAGCCAAGTAGATCAGGAGTTGAAACTAAAACCTTGGAAGCAGTTGAGGATTTGCTCTAAGACAAGCATATGCATGTTCAAAGGTATGGCAAAAACAATTTTCAGTATTTTATCATTATTCCCTGGATTCAGAATGAATGATGAGAAAAAAAATATTTCAAAAAGTAATGTATGACAAAATCATAATATATGGAATTCCCATATACCTAGATATGTGCACACATGTGTATATATGTGACAGTGTGATCATGAATATGTACACAGAAAACACTTTTTAAAATACCTGTTCTGAGGGAGTATCATGGCCTAGGTAAGGATGAACTAAGTACATTAACTACTGCTCAATAATTCTATCATTGTCAATGAGTTCTGAAATGTAATATTGTCTGTGCATAAGAATGGTTAATAATGGAAAGTACTAAAAAGTTGCAGAAAAGTGTCTGTCTCTTCTTCCTCTTTTCTTGCTCATAGGTGTTTCAGCCTTCACAGTCAGGGAGGAGCCAGGAGCTGAGCATGGTGACTCTGGCTACGTAAGCTTGGTCGCAGGCAACCCTGGAAGTCTTCCATAGTCAGGTGCCCCCAAAGATGTAGGCCTCTGCTCCATGCTGGGATGGTAAAGGATGGATAAGTTTTATGAGGTGAGGACCATCTACCAGACTGTTTGATCTTTCCTTGTCAACAGACTGCTTCAAGATTTTGCTTGTTAATGGGTGTAGTGAGTCAATGTGCAAACATTCTCATATAAATTTAGTGCTACTGTTCCTGCCTTTTACATGTGGGTGGTATTTTTTACAAAATACCTTCCTAATTGTGCTTTAACGAGTGGAAACTTTATCCCTAACAACTACTTAGCAACATACCTCGGGCCTCCAATATCATCCTGATTACTCAAGTGATGTCAGCTCAGCAAAGACAGGGAAAAAGTCAAATGAGGTGAATTTCATCCTGGCATTCTTCTCCTGTGTTTCTTAGAAGCTCTAAGGTTTCTTTCATTCTGTACAGATTCACTTTGAAAAATGGTTTCCTTGAGAGTATGTAGTGTACCCTCTTTCACTCTTTAAGCTAGTGAGATCATCACTTTGCAGAGTTTGTCAAACTGACTGCAGCTCCCTGTAAAAGGTCAATGTCGCCGTGTCCAGAGTAAATGAAATATTTCTTCTCCTTGTAATACCTTCTATTCTTTTTATAATGCTGCACTGTGAGACTGCTGTCATCCATACTGAAACTTTGAAAGTCAAGGTTTCAGACCACAGCTACTGGGGGTTTTTTTATGATCTGATTTAGATTTTGTACTCTTTTCCTACTTTTCATGTTCTAGTCAACAACTAAAATTTTTTTTATGCTCCTAGAAACTAATTTGGAGGCACCATTAGTTTTCACTAGTAGGGATAAACAAATTCTCTTTTTTTACACAAAAAACTGTCTGTCTAAATGGAAAATAGACAGTATTATTGTCAAGTTAAATACTTTAAATTGTATTTAGCTCATCAAAGGCACATCTGACTTTAAGTGTGTGATTATACCAAAGGTGCAAATAGTGAATCATAGATTATCCTGAGTTAGATGGGACCCACAAGGATCTCAGTTCCTGAATCAATACAGGGCAACCTAAAAATTATACCAACTATCTAATAGTTGTCTAAATGCCTATTGAGCACTGACAGGCTTTGGATGATGACCAAATCCTTAAGGATCTTGTGCCTGACCCCCAGCCCAATAATGTAAATGTTGTAAAGTATCAAAGTGACTAGATGACTATATATCCACTAAAACTATCCACAGTCATTTGTAGTGATTGAGTAATTACAAATATATATCATATCAGACCTTTTCCTTGTGTTTCAGAATTGATACAAATCAATCCATGGTAATTCGTGCTTCATGATTTTAATGCTCTCTCAATATAGACTTTGCTCTTTTAATAAATCATCTTTTTAAGATGTATTTAGATAACGTTACAGAACATAGATAAGTATTCTGGAATTCTAATCCATGTTATTCTAATCCATGTTATTCTAATCTATCATACAGTATGATTCTTCTTAACATCACTTTAGTTATTATAGTTTGAAATAAACTAAGTCACCTAGCTTGTCTCACTATACACTTACATTAAATAATTTCACATATTGTTGAAAAAATCACTTCTTTTCTGATCTGAAATTACCTCACTTAGAATGCCTTCTTGAAACCACAGAGAAATCCGTGGTAGCTGAAGCTCTGAAAAATTACTATATCATTTTACGCAGAAAGTAATCTGAAATTCAGCTTCTTATGTAAATATCCAGCAAATGACAATAGTTGTCAAAACTGATAAATTTTTTATTTATTTTTCCGATTTTATAGTTAAATCAAGTTGACTGGACATTTTTATTTACGCTACTTGAAGGAAATATATCTCAGGTTATTCAAAAAGCTCAGAGAAATACACTGGGGAGTGCCACATAATGATAAATTAACTGAGAATAGGTGAACTGTTTGCTTTGTATTTTGTTTTATTTTAAATAAATAGGATTCCTTTAATTCTCTATTTTTTATATATAAAAATAAACAGGATTATATGTGTCCAGCTTCAAAGAATAAATCACATACAAGATTTTTGGAAACTATTTGGTCTCTAGAAACCAATTATCACACATCTGTAGGTTAATGACCCAATAAATGTGATATCCACTTCTGTGAGCTTTCAGTAACACAGGCACACATATCTTCTGATGAAGAAACATCAATTTTTATGCAAACAGTAGAAATTAATTTTCTCTCTCTCTCTGAGCAAATTTGTTATATTTTATATATATAATAGGCATATGTTATATTTCACAGGTATTTTATAGATAATATATTACTTCTAATTAATAAAGAATGTGGTGAGTGACACGGTCTTGTTCATCAAGTTGTGACTGCCATATATGACTTATACTTCATAAACAGACAACAGATGGCTCTGATTCTTGTTGTCTTGAAATTATTCCAGTTGTCTTCTAAAAAAGCAGAAAACATGTGAGAAGTACAGAATTTTATCTTCATTAATCAACTCTACAATAAAATCCTTGCCTTAAAAATGTGAATTATAGCATTAGAGTAAGATCCTGGATGATTTTTCCAACGATTGAAAACCATGAAGCTTTGAGTTATAGATTATTAGGAATTTATTTTATGCCGCAGAGCGTATACAAAATTAGAGACCCTTGCATAATGTTTCTTTATTTATATAAGTCTTATATGCTGATACTCTTGCGGTGTTTTTTTTCCTTTTTTTTTCTCCTGCAACAAGCTGCTGGCAACTTGAAAATTAAGAAGTATCCTGGCACTGACCTTTAGAAAACCAAATTGTATTAGTAGGAGGAAATATCTCTACTAAAATAACACTTTAAAAATGAAATAATATTTAAAATACTGTTTATGATACAGTTACAGACCTGAAACTATAGGCTCATGAAGAATCGCTGCATTTGTAGGCTTTCTGCATGAAGACAATGTAGTATTCAAGCTATGGCTATGTCAAAGAGGTAAAATCATTTTGTCATCTTTTGTAGTTCTGGTCTCCATGTTCTAAAAAGGACTTTGGATAGTTAGAGAAAGACTCAAAAATAACATTAGAAGATGTTGCTTTGTCAGGAAGTGCTGTAAAGGATGGTACTCTTCAATTCAGAGAGGAAAAAAAATGAAGAGAATTATGACAGAGGTTTACAGAGCCATTAAGAACCTTAATTAGCTGTTCTCAAACAAAATTGGAAGCATTCTGTTAAAGGAGCAAGAATATGATTTAAATAAATATGTCAGAGTACTTGACACAGTGAGAATGAACTGTTGTTTGCTGCTGCAGGACACTATGAAAGCAGGCAGTATCCTAAATTTAAAAAAAAAGGGATCAGGCAATCCAATGGACAGCAAGTTCATGAAGAGATCATAAAATATTAGTCAAAGTCCTAAAACAGAATCTGTATTGGGAGCATGAGGTAAATCTACTGCCGAAAGTGATCAAGCTGAACAGTGTATCTTACTACCATTGTCAGAAGCTCCAGTCTAGGCTAAAGGCAGCATTAGTTTGGCCCAGCAGGGTGTTTCTTCTGTTCTTCCAGCCTCTCCTGGACACCTGGGAGTTTCCAATTCTTCATAGAAAATACCTATAATTATTTTTAACAACTTAAAAAATAGCACAATAGAGAAAATTGGTGAAGTTACAGACAATCCTAAAGGTGTCTACTGCCTTTTATTTATCTTTCAGATCAATTTAATACTTTTAGTAATTAAAGGGGTTTGCACTTTTGTTTCTTTTTTATTTTAAAGCATACTGCCTCTTCTCAATATGGGTCATGGCATCACCACAGGCAACAAAAGTTGCGGAATAATAATGTCTTCCTGCTGTTAAATAAAGGATGAGATTCTTACACTGAATTTGAACAGAAACTTCTGAGAGCTCCTGATCATCTGGCAACTAATTCCAAATACCTGCACTTGGAAATAAACCACAAGAATGTGTTTTACAGAGATCTAGATTATAGTTCCAAGGTGATTAGAGAAGACTTTCTTAAGAATAAGAAAGTAGTACTTGCCCTTTGTTTTTCTACTTGCAAAATTCAAAACGAGGAAAAATATTTGAATTTACAAAACATGAATTTAGATTGAATTAATCTGAGGTCAAATTTCTAAGAAATTACTTTAATCTGGAAATCTTGTATCAGTATATTAAAACGTGTATCTAGCTAAGTTTGTGCTTACTTTAAATCTTTTTTTTTTACTTTTTTCAGTAGTAACAATTTCAAAACAGAAAAGCTACTTGATTTCACATAACCGATGCATCAAATTAAGGAATAAGTCCTTATTTAGAAGCTTCTGTTTTGACAACTTGAATTAAATTAGTTGGGATCATCAGATACCTTTAATCTTAACTAGTTAATCTTTAGTATGTTTGGTTTTGTTTTTATTGCCCCAGAACATGTTTATAAATGTTTAATACATATGATCTTAAACCTCTTCAAAATACGATTTTTTTTTTTAGAGGAAACACATTTGTACAAACCATACAGGTGGTATAATACAAAAATAAAAACAAAAAAGAGATAATTCAGAAAAGAAATACAAAAATAGACAATACTGAGGCAGGCACCGCAGTGGAAGACATGTAATAACCGTATCTTTTAGGGGGAAACTTTTTTTAACTTTTAGGCAGAAAGAAACAACAAAGGACTTTAACTATCAAAATTGTGTCATTATTGCCTACATGGTAAAGTATACTTATAGACAATGTAGAATATTTTTTTAAAGACTAATGGTTTCTATATGTCATAATGATGATGAATATTGTGGACAAACACAGAATTTGTTAAAATATATTGTTAATAAATATAACAGTGTGGGTTTAAGACTTGAAACTAGCCTGATTTGTCAGTCTTCTAACCTGATCTCTCACTGTCTCTGTACTTGGTTTCAATAATGGAGTGAGACTATATGAAAATTTTGTATTCATAAACCTGTATATGAATAATTTATTAATGGTTGTGTCTACATTAGCATTTTGATTCAGACTGTGATTTTTTAAATTGAATTTACAGATCATCTCGATTTACTTAATTTTCCTTTGGTTTTCTTGAAGCTTCTCATCTCCAGAGACTAGATTCTTTTTGAGAGCAAACTAAAGCACAAGGTCTTAGTAAGGTGCATACTATAATATGTTGGAACAGCTCGTGAGCCCGTACAGCTGCTCATGGACATCTTTGAACCACAGATATGCTGAGGACATTTGGTTCAGGGAACCAGATGATGCCCATAAAAAGTACAAATCTGAACCATAAAGTCAGCACAAAACACATTAATGCACTGACACTCCTATACTAATCAAATATCTTACCTAAAAGATATGGAATATATACTTAAATTGCAAGCTAATATTACAGCAGTTTCAATGCTAAATGTAGATAATATACCACTAGTCTTAATCTTCTTTTCCTAAATGAAAATCATTTATTCATCTATGTACATTTTGAAATTTTAAGCAAGCACATTGTCATTGTGAAAGTACGTCTGAATTGAAAATCAATAATGCAGGTTAAACAGAGTGTATTTTGTGGTTTAAGGTGGATAGAAAAAGGCTTGTGAACATTGCATACACAGAAATAGAAAAATAATCTGGCGTGTTCACTAAAGCTGCAATATGAAGCTGGGTTCTGCTATCTAGCACAAAGCAAAATAAATGAAGGATGTGGAGAGCTCTGGGTTGGATGTGGCTTTTTGATTTTTGGTTTTTTTTAAGCTAGTATGAACTACTGCATCACCTAGAAAAGCGAGAGAGTAAATGGGCTACAATTGTGAGGAAAAATAACTTGGAGACTTTGATTCTTTTGGCTTGTCCTAGGCTGTTCCAGAATAGTGGGACAGAACAAAAATAACCATGTGCTGTACAAATTCCCTACATGTGTTTTAAGTGAATGTATTCTAAACAGACACTTGTTTGTTAAAAAGTGCACACTGGAATATCCCACTGAATTTTAAGGGTCAAGAATTCACCAATGCATAAAAATACTGTTTCAGTGATATGAATCAAATTCTATGCGGTAGTTCCCTGAAACTAAAATGTCAAAGCAGGGAATATGTAATGAATCCTAGAAACAGATTAGTATATAGAAATCAGCAGAGAATTTCATATCTTAGCATCTGAGAGAGCAGATGTCATGGTCTGATGTACGAACAGCAAATTGAGCTGCTTTGATTTTAAAAAAATTCTTTTTAAATTAACACATAGAATAGGACAGAGTAAAGAGACTAGATATTCACTGAACATCTGCTATTTCTGTGTCATTCAGGTGACTCATATACCTGCATTTTCCCTGGGGATGCCAAGTTGTTAAAACCAGCTTCTACTACAAGATTGGTGCCAGTAGAAAATATGCATAAATTTGACTTCAGTGAAGTGTCATTTCAGTGTATTTCTTTTGCTGATGCCCTAACACAAGTTTACAATCCATCTCCTTCACGTTTTTTTTTTTTTAATTAACTCATTACCACTGGTATTCTAGACAAAATAAAATTTTTAATTACTGGCTATGTTTAGAAAATCTCCATTCTTAGGCAGATATGTCTGTCAAGTAAGATAAAGATATAATCGGGATTCTTTGAGTTACTCATAAGTGGTTCAGCCCTGTGATGAGCTACATGTAGCATATTTGAATATACGCCTCTTCAGGCATCCACAGTGCCACCTGATACATTCAGCCTTTTCCCAAACTTCTCTGCTGCATGGTTTAAAAAGTGACATAAAAGTATGGTCAACAACCAGCTGACTCAAAAATAATAGTGAGTGATTAATTTCATGCTTTCTTGCAATTGTTGCCTCAGTGTTTTGAAAGTGGTTTCTCTATCAGCAACCAACACAGAGCACTTCACATCGCCCTCGTTAAGAGAATAATAGCAACTGCTTTGCATTACAAAGTGTTCATCTTGTGTCCTTTCAATGATCCTTTTGGTTTTCTCCATTCTAATAGGGAAAATATCTCCAATCCGTATGGCTTCTTCTTTCAGACTTTTCATATGGCCAATGAAGGATTTAGCAATCACTTGTATGGGAATGATGATATAGTTTAATTGTCTGCCTGTTTGTTTTCTGAATATCTAAATATCCTTT
The DNA here is from genome assembly GCA_013398955.1 of Callaeas wilsoni. Taxonomy (NCBI): domain Eukaryota; kingdom Metazoa; phylum Chordata; class Aves; order Passeriformes; family Callaeidae; genus Callaeas; species Callaeas wilsoni. The sequence continues at coordinate 161,256 of VWPU01006666.1, forward strand.
AATACTAAGTGAAATAATCATAAACTTTTACCAAGATGCATAATAATTAGCCCACTGAAGGAAATTATATATGTCTTGAATATACATTTGTATAACTAGATAGCACTGGCTATGAAACAGCAGACTGTTTTTATAAAGCCTTTTCCCTGAATTAAGCCTTAGTCATTAAAGCTTTTGGAAGTAAATATGATCTTATCAATATATTTCATATAATCTAATCTCTGAATAAAGCAAATAGAGTTCCTTTGTTGAAGAAATATATTTTAGTACAAAAATTCTTACTTCAAAATGATAGCTTTTCATTAAGCAACAGTTACCCATTATTAATTGTTAGATTTTCTCTGTCATGACAGAAAGAAACATTATCACAGAGATACAGAAAATAACTTTCCAATAAAATTCTGATGACATCAAAGTGAATTACAAAATTCTCATTAACTTCAATAGGTTCAAGAAAAACCTTTGCACAGATTAGCTGGCAATTAGTTGCACTTAGACTAAATAATGAATCTTCTCAAAGCAGCCCAAAAAAGTTATACAAAAAAACCAAAAAGAATGATATTCTGTGTATGCCATCTATATAAGAGCTGAAAGCTCATAGAACAGAAAAGCAATAAATAAAAATGTGCCATTTCCTGACACAGAAAGAGATATCTTGGTGACAGAGAAAGTTGTTTCACTAAAATCTCACCTACCAAAGAAAGTAAGACACAGTGAGAAAGGCATTTCTAGCTTGACTCATAAGGAACAGTGTGAGAAAAAATTATATTGTAAAACAATATCAAAAACTGAAGCTTAGAGCTGGAGAAAAGAAATAGTGTCATCTAATTCATCTATCCTGTGTTATCAGAAACTGGAATGTATTTTGTTCCTGTAAATATACCAAAGAAACACTTTATCCTTTTTTTTCTTAATGATGAAAGTAGAGAGCTAGATTCCTTTGACTTATAAGTACGCTCCAAAAAAGTAATATAGTTTTGAATCTAGACAATACAAATTTATAAACACAGGGATTTTTCTCATTAAGATAATTTTCTCATTATCATTTTGTATAAGGCAAGTAAGAGCTCCCAAGACAGTACTCCTGCATAACTTTGGTGATGTGGAGAACAAGGTAACTCTACATATAGATAGATTTTATGAAGTAAACATAGTCTGCAATTATTTTATTGAAGTTTATCCCTCAGAGAACAAATAAAAAAAAATTCACATTAACAAAATGGTTAAGGCTATATTTCACCTTGGCAATACTCTCTTTCGTTTTTTTTTTACTAATGTGATAATTTGTGGAAACAAGTATTACAAACTATTAACCTATGGCAGTAGCTGGAGAAATGAGACTTCACTAAGGTATTTAACACTTATTAAGCACTCTTTGTATGAAAACTCTCCCACCTATCACCTCTTGGCAGTTGTGTTTTGGAAGACCAGAAGCTTAGACACATTGTTTGCTAAAGAGTTAAGTAATGCAATTAAATTACTTAATTTATACTTAATTAATTAAATACTTGAATGTACCTGAGAAAAAAAATGATTCAGCTCTTGCGTTCCTTTATTCTTTGTTTATAGCAGTAACTGCATCTATCTGACGAGGCTGTGACCCTAATCCCTTCTTGTAAGAATACATTTATAATTCTATCTTCAGAATAATTTTCTCCACTGTAAACACAAGTAATTCAGACAAGCTTACTTGAAATTCTGACTCAGCTTCCCAATCACCAGAAAGGGGCAAAACAATGATGGTTGGCACTACTTTGTGATCAGCTGTATGTAACTCTGAACTCAATAACTTAAAATTATTGTTAATCCATCTATTGATGGATGATCAGTAATCATTACTCATAAAACATCAAAAAAATCCAGGCACCTACTCCAAGTCTTAGAAACCTCATGTTACAGACATGCAATTATTTATTTCATCTTGCACTAATGACTTCAGACAATTAAAATCTATGTAATTAAATCTTTCAGAAATGTGTCTACGGTTTACAAATCTTAACATATACAAGACATTAGTACTTTTAAATTTACTTCAAAGGAAAAATTAATTCTCTTACTATATCATGGCAAGAACTAATTGTTAGTGGGGTTTTTTTCCTGTGAAGACTCAGCTTTGTCATGAAATAAGCACTGGCTAGATGATTTTAGTACTATCAAAGCAAGCATTTCATGATGACCATTATCTTTTCACTTTCCTACATGTTCAGGCTCACCACAGTGAAAGAAAAGGCAGAAAATGATTTCTCCAATTTATTACTGCATTTGTCTGGAGGCAATTTTCTGACTGAAATGACAAAAAATCCACTGGGAAACAAGAGCTATGGACCTTATAAATATGCAGCCATCACTTCTATGATCAAGCTTTTGACTCTGTTGCTATGGCTGTCATAATAAGAAGGAATACTATGGGAGAAAAATAAAAAGGTTTTTCGTTTGAAATTCCTTGGTGCATTCTTAGCACCCACAAAATTGCTGCCTATTGCAGGTACCACAGAGTCTAAAAAATTATTACACACACTGTTGGCAGCTTCTGTCAGCTGAGATGGTAGCTGTTATTCCCTTCAGCGTGTCAGTATTTTAAAAAATCATTACAGCTGCCTATTCTTTAGTGTATTATGTTAATGTGGATGATTTGGGTAATTGTTTTTCTTTCCTGGCTATCAGAATCTTCTGGTATACTTCAGCTTCTTCCTCTACTCATTTACTCTTTTTCAAACAAAAACCAGAAGAACTCTATGGGAGTTATGACATAAAAATTGTTTTCCTGGACAGAATACCGTCAATATTGTCTTCTGCTGCCTGTAGGCTTATGATTAGTACATTTCCATGTATCCAATTACAATTTCTGTAACTCAGGAGCCTCAGATTCTGCCTGGAATGTGCTGCAGCTGGCACACTGCTCCTCCTCCTCAAGTGTGACTGAATTTTGCAGATGGACACTGTTACCATTCTGATTTAACAAGAGTATGATGTGGTGAAAAAAATTTCTCAGACAGTCAAAAAATGGCTGAGAGTACTTATATGGCCTTTTGCACTTCATTTTCTGATTCAGCTGGGCAGGACTACAGATGACTACAGAAATATCTCTTATCTGCCCTGTTGGGTGGCAGTAGATTAAACAGTGAACCCCAATCAGGCTGGAAACAGATACGGGCTTTGTATGAAGAGACAGCTGTGTGAAGGTTGGTAACTAGGGCCGTGACTCACAGCATGGAGCTCAGGAAGAACTAAATAAGAATTGGCTCAGTCCTAGGGAAGAAGTATTTTGTTATTGCTGTTATTGTCTACATGATCTAAGAAGCAGTGAGTGTGGATGGAGGCCTGATTGAAAGTGAAGCTTAGGGAAATACAATATATTCAAATTTCTGCTGGTTAGTAAGAAGCAGAAGTTGACAAAGAGGTCCTTATAAGTTCTGCAGAATGTGTGAGTCCAGGAGCAAAAAATTCAAATGTGTAGGTCTGAGAGCTCCCTAGACCCTCAGAAGCTCACCTGTACATAAATAATAATTATGTTTCTAGCTCCTGCAGGTGCTGAACTTCACAGATTCAAAAGCAGCAGCTGGGGCCTGATTTGCCAGCTGGCCTAAAAGAGCACTAGTTCTCTCTTTGTTTTCACTTGAACTGTTCCCCACAGGAAACTTAGATATTTTTTTCCTCTCCCTACATGTACTGTTTTTGAAACAGAAGTCTACTTCTATTCCCAGAAGTAGAATTCATAATTATAGAAAGGGCATTATAATTTCAGATTTGAGCAACTCAGTCTGCATATTTGTGTATTCAAGAAATCTATCCAAACAAGAAGCATGAATTAATTATTATGGTTTTACTTGGTGCCAAGGGTCAAAAACTCATCTTTGATTAGCTGATAGCTTCTTTTTATCTCTCAGATCAATAGAAAAAGGTGGAAGGTGAGAAAAAAACTCTAAGATTTTTATTCTTCTCAAGCCTTCCTTGTGTATACTGAGTAGCAGTTGAACAAAGGCAGAAGCTACACTGAGAATAGTAATACAGTCTGCAAAAGCCACTCACCAAATAAAAAGCTGATAAAACAGAAGTGACAAGCCGAAAGGAACAAAGTATTATCTGACTTGCATATTCAAATGTAAATACGCAAATATTAAAAGTCCAGTTCTATTCTATTGTGAATCACCCTTCGGCATGTGAACCTGGAATTGTGATAAACTTTGACAACTCCATTTGTTCTGTTCCTAATTGCACATTCTTTTCCTCAAATACAAATATTGCCTAATTTATCTCTTTCCTTTATATACTCATGTTAAATGGAATTTTCTCCTCTGTGTTTTCTGTCCAGCGTATTTTTTCCTCTTTCATATTCTTTTTTTTTCTATGCATATACTCCTGAATTCCCCAACCTCCGCACACAAACATTTTTTTAACTTTTTTTTTTTTTTCCTGGCTTAGTGAAAAGGAGCTAAGAACAGTCAGGAAACTGCAGTTCCAATAGCATTGCCCAACAGAGAGCTGGCAGTGCCTTCACAATTTTTTGGAGAGCTCTTCTTACCTTCCATGAACATAATGTAGCATAAATACTTTAAATACTTGAGGTGGCTGAAAGGCACATTTTCAGCTCATTAGAGGAGCAAAAAGTTGAAGAAGAGATACTCTCATAGAGTTTTTTTTTAAAGAAAATCCTACTTAGCTCTTTCTTCCTCATCTGATTTATTAAAGAAGAAGGGTAACAAAAGAGAAAGGGAAAAAAAATTGTCCAGAAATGCTACTTCTGTGATACAAAGGAGTTATTAGGTGTCTAATTAGTTATCAGAGGCTTTTATAAATTTTTCTGACTCTCTGTGCTGTACATTTTTTCCTATGATACAGCCAACCTGTCCAACTCCTACATTGATCTTTTGAATTGTGACTCTGTCTGCAGCTTATAATCAAAGGTATAACATGAAAGATAGGTCAGTTGGGAAACAACAAACATAATCACCAGTAGCATGCAAGTTAGCAGTTTTCCATTATTAAAATATTTTTACAAAAACTCAAGACTTCTATTAAATTCATATGACTTTAATGAAACTTGAATTTAGACTTAAAACCAAAACTGATCCATTTTGACAAGAGTTTTCAAAAGAAATCCTGAGGCAAATTTTTAAGTTACCTCTTTAAAATGGACATTACATTCTTTCCTATGACTTCTTTGACTTCTTTTTAAGTTTCTTTTTTTTTTTTTTTTTAATCACTTCCCATCAGCAGAACAAATGGAGGAAATAGGATGTAAGACTCATGGTTTGAGATAAGGAGAGGAAGATCACTCACCAATTATGGTCAAGGGCAAAACAGAAGCAACTTGAAGAAGATTAATTTAATTTATTTCCAATTATTAAAAGTGTGGATGGTGAGAAATAAACCCAAGACTTCCTCCCATCTTGCTTCTCTCCAGGCTCAATGTTTCTCCTGATTCTTTTACTTCCTCCCCCTGAGAAGTGCAGAAGGGATGAGGAATGGGGGTTGCAGTCAGTTCATAGCACATTTTCTCTGTTGCCCCTTCCTCCTCACACTGTTCTCCTGTTCTAGTGTGGGTTTCCTCCCACAGGATACAGTCCTTCAGGAACAGGTTGCTTCAGCCTGTATCCCCTGCAGGCCACAGCTCTTGCCACAAAACCTGCTCTAGCATTGGCTCCCCACCACAGACCACAGTTCCAGCCAGGAGCTCGCTTCTGCACGGACTTTCTGCAGGCTACAGCATCCTTCAGGGCACATCCACTTGCTGCAGCATGGGGTCCTCTATGGCCTGCAGTGTGGATACCTGCTCCAATATGGTCCTTCATGGGCTGCATCTCTACCCAATATGTGACTGCAACCTGTCAAGAGGCAGAGACTAGGTAAAAAATCCATCAGACTATGTAACGTTAAACAATGTATAAAATTAAATGTCTTAGAAGTAAAACCTGAATTTTAGGCTTGGAATACCAAATATAAATTTCTACTCCTGTGTCTTGGGGTGATTCTACGACAATACTGTATTCCTCATCGCCTGCTTGATCTACAGAAATGTAGTTTGTACCTTTAAACTGCAAAGAGAGGGAGAAGAAGAGGGAACTCTTCAAAGCAGCTTGTTTGACCTTGCAGTTAGAAGTTTACATACTTTCTCTCTGGGCTGGGAGAGAGGGGAAATTTTTTTCTGTCTAGCTCTTTGGCTTCCAGCTGAAAGGGACTGTGATCTGCTTCAGCGGCTTCTGTTCCTTTTTGGACTGTTTTCAGCTTGCTTCTTCATCCAAGATCAGCTTATCATCTCCGGGACGCTCGGTGGGATTCTCCGGGGGCGCCATCGGACCCTTGCCCAGCCATAGGACTGCAGGAGCAGCAAAGTTTTACAGACAGAAGCGACTGTATAAAATCCACCAGCCTCCTGGCAGGGACGGGAGGGGATTTTCAATATCCTTCTCTGCCTTGTGCCTGTGGAGGACTCTGTTTGTTAAATAAACAGGTTTTTTTCACTTTCATTTGAGAAATTGTTTTCCTGAACCTGTGCTTGCCTGGCAGGCAGGAAAGAGAGACCCTTTTCAGGTTGTTTCCTCCTAAATTTGTGTCCAAACAGGCACATCCTGTAATATAAGTAACTGTTGGGACCTTGACCTTAGGCCTCATCTAATTTATCAGTAATATGCACTGAGAAGAATACAGTGTGAATACAGGTAGAAAATACAGTGTGAATATAGGTCGAAAAGGATCCCTGCCATTCATTTGGATTTTTAGGCTTCAGGATTACAGCAGCATCAATGCCAAGAGTGGACTCCTAGTAAAAATAAAATTTTTAAAAGTATCTTAGGAAGCCAAGTAGATTTCAAGCTGTCATGTTATTTTCAGCTGCTATCTCAAACATGGCTTCCCAAGAGACAGAAGTTTATTCCAGTCTGTGAATCAGGTGTGCCTCTGAAGATGAGCACAAAGAACATAAGCCTGTAGTTCTGGCTTTTCAGTTTCTCTGCTGTCAGACTTTTTTAAACTGAAATTTTGCAGAGATTTTAATCTCTTTCCCTGGCAGATATAGGTTTATAAATAGAAGAATCTGATTTTCTCAGAAAGTCTCTTTGTTACCCTTGACCCTTGGTCTCCTTTGAATAATATCTGATACCCTATGAAACATGAGTGAGGCCAAGGAGAAGCTCCATCCCTTTTTGGATGTTGGGGGAAACATAATGACAAAGGATGAGGAAAAGGCTGAGGAACTTAATACCTTCTTTTCCCCACTTTTTAATAACAAGACCAAGACCTGTTGTTGTCAAGGTACCCAGCTCCCTGAGGTGGAAGACAGACAGGGAGGAGGATGAAGCTGCATAATGCAGGAGGAAATGATCAGAGAGCTCTCTTAACACTCTCTCTTCAAATGCTTACTGACATTGATGAGGTCACTTCTCAGTCAGTTTCTTCTCAAGGCTGAACAGGCACAACTCCCTCAGCATTTCCTCAAAAGAGAGATGTTCCAGTTCTTTAAGTAGCGTTGTTGCCCGCTGCTGAACCTGCTCCAGGAGCTCCATGTCTGTCTTGCACAACCCTCCAGATGTGATGTCACCAGGGCTGAGAAGAGGGGCAGGATCACCTAATTTTTGGGCCACTCACTGCAAGAAGGACGTTGAGGTGCTGGAATGTATCCAGAGAAGGGCAATAGAGCTGGTGAAGCATCTGGAGCTTACAAGTCTTATGTTGAGCAGCTGAGGGAGCTGAGGTTGTTCAGTCTGAAAAAGAGGAGGCTCAGGGGTGACCTTATCACTCTCCACAACTACCTGAAAGGAGGTTGTAGTGAGGTGGGTGTTTGTCCTTTCTGCCAATTAACAGCGAACATAATGAGAGGAAATGGCTTCAAGTTGCACCACAGAAGTAATTAGATTAGACATTAGAAAATATTTTTTCATAGAAAAGGTATGGTATTGGAACAGACTGACCAGAGAAGTGATGGAGTCCCAAAAGCTGTTGTACTTAAGGATAGTGGTGGTGCTATCATGACCGTTGGATTTGGTGATCTTAAAGGTCTTTTCCAACCTTAATTATTCTATGAAACAAAGGTAACAGATATATTTCAACTCAAAGTGTGCAAAACACTGGCAGTGCTACACTGTACCTCACTGGTAGGTGGGTGTTTTTTATAACTCTGATGAATTTGTTGCACGCCTTTGGGGGAGAAGAAAGAATGTTTACAAGTGCAAAGCCTGGAATGGAGTTGTTTGGAGTACTTTGTAGGTAAAGGGAACCTAAACTTGAAGAAGTTTTCATCCATACTGATTTTGGGAGAAGAATTTACAATTAATTAGCCCCTCAAATTATGCCCAGCCTTTCTCCTGGAAACAGCTAGATGTGGTGGTCCAAAACAGATACAGGGAGAAAATTACCAGGTAAATGCATGGTCAGGAAATGATACTTTGGCTTACTTTCCAGCACTCTTACTTACACTAGAGACATTAACAGAAGAAGACAGCAATTTATTTGCTACATAAAGATACATTTTTTAATCTTTATTCCCTTTTTTGTCTTTTGCTTTTGAATCTCAATGAGACGTAAACTGGCAAGTCTGTGCTCATTCACTTGTAAATTAATGAAAATATGTTAAGACTTTTCATCTTCATTCTAACATGTACTGTATATAACCATTCAGAAGAGGAAAAATTGTTAGGTGTAGGTATGCCAAAAGATCAATGCATTCAGTGTATAATTTAATGCTCATAGGAAATGAGTTTATTCTTTATAATAGAAAGGTCTACTGTTTCAGCTTTGTTAATGATGAAAAGTCACAAAAGAGCTAGAATCTCAAATGAGAGAGAAATCTAAAAGAGGACAAAAATCCTGATATACATTTAATTGGGATATCAGACAATAGAATTCATTCCCAGTGGAGAAAAAGATTCACATGTATTGTAGCAAAGTTTGCATGGAAAGAGAGCCACGCATCTCTATGCCATTGTGACTTGCTGCTTCAATAATTTTCCTTTTCCATTTTACACATTTTTGCAGCTGGATATAGTGGCAATCTAAAAATAAAAAATTTATCATTATTTCCTTTTTACCATTTCAGCACAAATACAGCATTAAAAAAAATCTTTTCCCAAGCATGAGGCCTTAAACATCACAGTTGCCTATCTCAAGCACTGTTAAGTTCATAGAAGGAATTTGCCATGAGATAAGCACAGAAGGGAGTGACAAAGATGGTGCTAACTCCGGATGTGGCAGAGGTGAAATCTGATTAGCACATCCTGGGTAAGGCATTCAGACAAAAATTCACACTAGCAAACCGTGTAAAGAACCAACTGCTCATAGACATATCACTGGTCAAACAAAGATCACCTCAAGTTATGGGACAGATGGCATCTGAGACCAACAGCAACCAAGGAAGCTCTTCTGAATATGCCTTTGTGGATACCTGGAACTTGGACTGGAAGATAAGGCACAAAGCTGGGAACTTGAGATAAGATAAAGGTGTTACAATTGTCCAGGTGTTATCTCAGACCTAGTAGGAGATTAACAAATCGGGAGAGAATGGATCACTAATAATGGGCACAAAGAATGCAGAATTTATGAGCCACAAGGAAACGCAACCCAGGAACTATGATGAAATCAACTCTGAATGGATGAAAGGCAATTCCGGCAGGGGGAGATCACAACCGCTGACTCAGGAGCCAGCAACCAAAGAAAGGAACCAACTCTAAGGAAGAGATAGAATAAGAATGGTACTAACTAGCATTAGAAGTGAAGAAGTCATTTAACCAATAGAATAAGAAAGCTGTGTAGCCAACGAGCATTAATTCCTTTGTTTGCTAAAACCTATAAATAGTGAAAAATTTTGAATGATCCCCACCACCTAGAAACCCAAGGAGAAGAAAAACCAACAGGACACTGCTGGTGGTGGTTGTCTTCTGCTTGAACTCTCTCTCTCCCTTTTCTATTTCTATCTGTCTTTCTACCTCACATTCGCTGTAAAATAAATTCTGGACTATTGACTTTGGCATATGGTCTTGTTTACATTTAATTTGGGCTGAGACATCTCTCGAATAACTGGATTTTAACACTACATGTTTAAGTTTTGGTAGTTTTTGGCATAACAGGTGGCATTAATCTAATCTTAGACTAAACAAATTAAACTACCCTACTAGTAACTAATCAAACTCAGCTAGCTCTCCTAGTTTCTTCCTGAGGATTAAAAAAATAGACCTTACTAACATGTAATTAATACTATCCTCAAAAGATTTAACAATTATATATAAAATTAATTAATTTGTAGATGTCTCCAATGTCTACATGGTCTAAATCTTTGTCTAGATCTTTGAGAGTAATCATATGCCCCTAATCCTGCACACAGGATAATATAAAATTAAACAAAATATGAGAAGCATGTTAACTAACTCATCTGATCAAATATCAATATATATTTTAAGATTAAATAAACCAAACTTTTTTCTCTCCTCTAACTAGAAAGGCAGCCTGTTTTACTAGTTCAGATATAAGGCATCCTCATTTGGTCAGTGTCAATATCGCGTGAACATTATTGTTTGTAAAAATTAAGAAGTTAATAAAACATCTTGTTGGAAGAAAATTAGGGTGGGTTATTTTGGGTGTTTTTTTAACATGGAGTCACCTTCATTCACTGAACTTTCATTCTAATCCTTTTGGAGGCAATGCAGTATGTAATTCTGCAGCTTCTATCATAGTGATAATGTACCAGAAGCAATAGAGTGATTTATTGATTAAAATGTGCCAATTAATTACATAAATAAATAAATATTTACACCCTTTCCACCCTCCTCTAAACACAGAAAATCAGAAAGGTCATTATTTTAGCTTTCTAAGTTCATTCTCATTTTTCCTCTCAGTATCCCTCTAAGAGAAGTAGACTTTGCTCTTTTCTAATTTCTTCACAGGTAAAATAGTTTTAAATTTCCTTACTGAGTATGAAAGAACCAGACAATATATCAATCAGCCAGGTCCTCAACTGAAATTCTACAGAATCAGTCTTCACAGAAATGAAAGACAAAAAATGTTCCGTGGCTAATTTTATTTAGCCTCACAAGAGTCCTGCCTTAGCTAATAATAGTAACAACAATATTCCCCAGACTTGCTAGGGGTTATGAGGGAATATTGTTTTCTTTGCACTTTTTTTTTGTCAGAAAGGTCATTTAAAGCACAGCTAATCAATTTATCTAAGATCCTGTGAGTCAGAAAGTAAATAATGTAGTACCTTCATCCCAATAAATCTTTATCATCCCAGTCACCAAATTCTTCCTTCCCTTGAGTATCAATTGCTTTGTTACAGCAATTTTTTGCCCTAGTGTTTCATCAAATGTCTTGGTTTTGCACATTTATTAAAAAGCTTTTTATTAGAATGAAAGTTAGAAACCAATCTGCAACTAAATTAACAAATACTTAATTGGCTGTTAATCTCACGTCCTACTTCACTTCCTACTATTATTCAAGATAAACTTTTTTTCCTTATTTGTCCATGTACTTTTAACATTTTTAATTATCATGTGTCTATTCCCCATGACTTTTTTCTATTACCACTTCTTGAAAATATGCTCAATCACATGAAATCTTTTATTTCTCTCAATCCTTTCTTGCTACTTATGGGTCTATTAGAAAAGCTACTTGCTTTCTGAAATCTATATCTACCAAAACTTTCTTTTTCCCCATATAGTCATTTGTGACATAGATATTGTTTGGAGTTTTGAGATAGGATCTTTTGTCAGTGGAAAATAGTTCTCTCTGTTTTCTAGAACAGCATCTAGTTCCTTTGGCCTTGGTATCTAATTGTAGATGTCTTTCCGGTAGGACCTATTTCTTAAAGGTATTCGGATTTTTTAGTAGAATGGAATTCTGATCGCCATTGCAGGCTAAGTAAAAAAATGAACAAAAACCAAATTATTCTGCAGCAGTTTTTATATTTCCATCCTAAATACCTCAACAGCAAGGAGTTTATCTTCCTAAATAAAATGAAATTAATATATTTTAGCTAGAGATGAAAAATTAAAGTGCAGATTTGCATGGTATTATTAAACATGGCCCTGCAGCACTACAGTCATTGCAAATTTTGACACCAGTTCTCATGAGCATTCACATAAGCCCATCTGTTTGTGAAAAGGAAAAGCCTTCTTTGTAAATACAAGGTGACAGCTGGAGGTGAGTTGTCCTTTGACAGGTTGAAGACAGGTGTATTTTGAGAGCAAGCAGATATGCCTCTAATCAAACACTCTGTAAATAGTTTTATCTCAATATGGTCTACATATTGATGTATACATTTTATATATTGCTAAAATACCATCTGAAGACCTCACCTGATATTATCTTACTCCCTTTGTCAGTCTATCAATTCATTTCAAACAGGATAATAAGTCCTTTAAATAATTAATACTTTCAGGATGATATAAATCACTTAAATTATTATAACAAAACCTCCTTGCTTGGAAACAAAGCCTTTTTTTTCCACAGTGGAAGTTGACATTATGATCAGCATGGGAAAAAGAGACATCTAGTCTTAATAAGACTTAGACAAATTGAAAAGAACTTGTTTTCAGGACTGCCATCGTCTTTTTCCAGCTGCCCATAGAAACAGAATGCCAGAAATATTCCCACTGAAGCACATCAGGCAGGAGACTGAAAAACTTCTCAAAGTCTAGTAAAATGACTTAATGAGGACCTCTGCAAAGTACATGCAATGGAATTTTTCTATTACCATTCTTTTTCCTGGATGTACATCATAGTTATCCCACACATTATTAATTTATTTATAAAGGTGCACTTTTCACAGTATACTAGTGTGCAGTTCTTACTATTAAAGTATTGTAAAACCATGAACCTTCAACTATGGGTTACTGATACTACCCAAATCATGCATGTAAATACACTTCCTATCTCTTAAAAGTATCAACTGTATCGTCGTCCAAAACATTTAAGAGAGCATCCTAAGTTTTGGGGACAGAATTTTTTGGCTTTCATTAGGTTCCTGTCATTAAACATTAGGAAAACCTTTCTAAAAGCCAAATGTAATGAAAAGAAATCCACTATAAAGGCTGTAAGGTTGTTCAAAAGATAAAACGCATTCAAATATTTAGGTTAAACACAATATTTAAGAGTAATTACTGTAATATCAGAACTGTAATAACTTTTCAGTTGACTTATGTTTCTCTGTAAAATAGCAATTACTCTGGCCACTATATTTCACCTATTAAGTCAGAAATTACTCCTATAAAATAATAAATGGTTCAATAGAAAAATATTCAGAAAATATAGAAAATATCCAAATGAAACATGAAAGAGGAGTATTTCTAAGATACTTGATTCCTGGTTATTCAGGAAGGACTTTGTGTTTTAGACCTCACAATCATTGCTAAAAATGAATCTGGGTTGGACCCATCACAAATTACAGTACAGAGTGTCCTTTCTTGTTATCATAGTCAACCTATTCTTCCAAAAAAAAAGTGACAATGGACATACTGTGGACGTTATTATTGCTTTTGGATATATTCAGATAAACAAATAAGGTCTAGAGTGAAAAGACCATCTCGTCCAGCCTTTCATAGAAAAGGGAGACTAGATAAGATTATTGGGAGCTAAAATGAGAATAGCACAGTTCTCCTTAGTTTATTGATCATCTTTTGGAGATGAACCTTGTCAAATTCCTTCTGGAAATCTTCATAGACTTTTACAGATCAATCACATTTTTATCAGCAGGTTTTCTCTACAGATCCTGATAAATTGGTCCTACAGCAATAAAGACTCTATCCTTCTTTTCCAATGCAATGTTGGGTACAACTTTTATAGATACAATTTCACTCAAGGCTACTTAATGTGTGAATGTATTTTTAAATTACAGTTGCCACAAAAATAGTAATAACATAGCTGTAAGAAGAACTATGCTTAGAGCTTTCCTGTTGGCATCTCAGAGCACCTTTCTAGAATTTTGCTTGATTCTGTTAAAAAAATCAGTTTTCTCATTACAAGTGCATGAACAACTTCTTAAATAATATTGAGAAGAAAATTGGAGTGAGCTGCTTTGAGTCTGAACTGAGCCTCTTGGCCCTGCCTATGCTGTCACTTTTGACACCTGTCTCATCTTTGCTGTAACCTGTTCATGTTTCTCCCTAAAATGTCTCAAGTGGATACACAAAACAGACAGACTACAGGGTGGAAGCGACATTGGGATGCCGATGCTGGTCTAACCTCCCAAACTTTGAAGTCTGATCAGATTACTCAGGTCATATTCACCAGAGGTTTGAAAAAATTCATAGCCTCCTCGGGAAATAAGTTCCAGTTTGGGTTTTTTGGGTTTTGGTTTTTGGTTTTGGTTTTGGTTTTTTGTTTTTTTTTTGCTAAACCTCTTATAGCTCTCTGAGTTTTACGTTCCAGCATAATACATATGTATTATTTGTATAAAGCACATCTGCTTAATAGCTCTACAAATTCCACTGGTTTGGATTAGTGACCTACAAGCGAGAACCTGATGTCAGAATATGCCTTAAAGTTATCGACAGCAACTACCTGAACTGACAGTTTTCTCAGAGGACATATATAGGATCTGTATTCATTTTTAATGGCAGCTACTGGAGAGGTAAAGTAACCAAGGCTCTCTCAAGTGACAATCGGTACCTTGTGTGTGCACAACTGAATCAAATCCATTAACTGTGCTGTTGTTTTTCCTTTGACTGTACTCAGACTTTAGTCACGGAGCTCACTTCAAGAAACAGAGATTTAGACAAAGTCTGTAGACAGATGTGTACACCTGAGAGCTGAATCCCAAATTCAAACACGTCTGGAATGTGAAATATAGTCCTATTCTAGCCATCTGATTTCCCAACTACTTTCTATTTTGCCTGAAAATAATATTCTTTTTAAAGTAAAGGCGAATATAAATTCTGCCGGTAATCTGGCATCTTGGAAAGCATTGACAGAAAACATAGGGACTTGTGGTTTCCTTTTAGAAGTAAATTGAACTTCCTAAATATCTCTTTGTGAAGTAAGTTCTCATTGCTTCAGTCAAACCCAATTTCAAAATGACTTTTGAAACAAAGAACGAGACGGCTTGAAATAAACATGAACAAGAAATTAAAGCACGAGCAGTTGCGCTCTGCTGAGAGAGGTGGCACTGCACGGTGCAATACTCAGGGTGGCAGGGCAGGGACCACACCCTGGCTGTGCGAGCATGAGCCTATGAAGTGCTTTCTCAGCAGTGCATCTGTCAGCAGGGCGCACTCAAAGTCGGGGCACCCTCATCTCCCACACGAGGGGTGAGTGTAGAGGGAACCCCCCACTCCTGGGCAATGGGATGCTGGTAACCTTCATGACCTGTATCTTTGTGTGAACGAGTGTGTGTGTATGTGTGACAGAGAGACAGAGAGAAGGTCATTGGCTACAGAAGGGTGTTTAGAAATATGTGTTTATTGACTTTTTAAAATGTCTAGTACAGTGGTTTATCCTCTGTATTGTTGTTATCGATTTTGACTGTGTATTCACAAATTGCTTGTTAATTACTTGTCACCAATAAATCAATAAGTCACTTAGATCTTGATTTTGTTTAAATTACCTGAACTTAGAAATTTTTACCTGTGAGAGATGTTCTGAGGTTCTTAGATTTTTGTTATGCATAGCTGGAAAACCTATTTAATTTTTTGCCTCTAAAAATGGTTTTTATTTTATAGGATGCAAACATAAATGTTGTCTGCCATGTCAGACCCCAGTATTTTAAACTGCAACTCTTGACATTTCTGAGAACATTAGTTCCACAGATCTGTGTTTCAATATGGTTAAAAAAGAACACTATTTATTACAGGCTCTATTTAATAGCTTGCCCAATGGCATGCTACCTAGCCTCCAGAAAATCCAGAAGTGTCATAAATTATAGCTCTACTTGCACCTCTTGGAAAACACTGTGGCATTTTAAATAATAATACATCTCCATTTGGACAACTCACCAAGCTCTCTATCAACACTTAAAGTAGGACCATTTACACACAATGAGAAAGATTCCTGCAGAATGAGAGCTCTCAGCTGGATACAGATTCATGTAAAGAATTACTGAAAAACTGATTCAAAATGTGTTGTGGAAATACCAGGAACAAAATTAGTTCAGCCAAACCAGTGTGTGGAAAAAACCTGCTACTGATGTTGAGAAAGAAAGAACAACAAAATAGGAAGATTGTGACAAACACTGAATGAATTGTACATGCATTTAATGGTTTTCTTCCTCTAGTGATGTATTTCATAAGTTAATTTTGAAAAAAACCCTTTCTTTTCTAATTTGTGATAAAATTTGATAGGTTTAAAAATCACAGAAATACGTAATACCCCCTGAAAAAGTAAGATCCTAATTACTCAGTAGGAGAAAACCCATACACAAGACATTATCACACCAGCAAGTTTTGTAAAACCCTTTTAATCACAACAAGCTCAGGCATAGGTATTTATTAAGCTCAAACCTAAATCTATCAAAGATAGCTTGCTTGTCAAAGTTGGAAATCCATGTGTAAGTATTTAGTCAGCATTTGAGTGAGCATTAAGTTTAATTTAGTATAAGAGACCTAAAAAAAAGATTTGCGGTAGAAGAAAATGGTTTAAATTACATGGCAGTATCTTTGATTGTATTAAAGGTATTTGAATATTCATTTATCACAGTCTGTACTCACATCACATACTTTCATAAGTGCAAAGGTTTTCTCCAGTCTGAAATACTTAAAATACACTTCATACCATGATGTATTTGACAATGGGATATATTCTGTACTGCTTCTTAAAGACATAAGACGCAGAGAAGCTCAACAGAGGGGAAGAAGAGGCAAAAGTTTGCCCAGGTTTTGCCTGCTCTGCAGACTTACCTAAGCGCTGCCTCACAAGAGCTTTTACATTCTCACCCAGCTGCTTTGCATTTCAGACTTGCTTTACAATAAAGAACTTCAGCTGCACATTTTCCACCTGATATGTGACTTCCCATACAATTCTGGGCAAGAGAAACTATAGTGAGAAAAACATAAAGTTTCTCCACTTTAGCTCTAGGTGAACTTCTATAATTTGCTGATCCCATGTGTAGGAATACAGTAATGAGAATTAAAGATAAAGAGTTTATAAATTTACAGTTTCATCAATAAAATATCCATTCATGTTCACCATCCTCCTTGGCATGCCAAATAAAATAGTTTTCCTCTCCTCTCCTCTCCTCTCCTCTCCTCTCCTCTCCTCTCCTCTCCCCCTCCCTTTTTTCCTTCTTCCCTTCTTTCCTCCTTTTTCTTTTCTGGGACTGCTAACACATTAAAACAATAGTAAAATTTAATAAGAACATTAGCAAAACTGAACATTGAATTTA
This sequence comes from Callaeas wilsoni, assembly GCA_013398955.1. Taxonomy (NCBI): domain Eukaryota; kingdom Metazoa; phylum Chordata; class Aves; order Passeriformes; family Callaeidae; genus Callaeas; species Callaeas wilsoni. The sequence goes on from VWPU01006666.1 coordinate 178,555, forward strand.
GGTGTTTATATGATCAGTTGTGAAATACTGATTTATGTAGGATATCATAACCCTGTATCGCTAAAAGTATTTTTAAAAGCTCTATGTTCAGGAGACAGCTTCAAAACATTGGTACCTTGAAAATAAAGCAGAATATAAATTCTTCATGAGTTCTAAACAGACCTTCTACATATGGTGATTTTCACCTTTGATGCACTTCTGTTCAAATTGTTTTGGCTGTGGCAAGAGTGTGATAGACTGATTTTGCTCAAAATTTTCCAGTAAAGAAAAAATATAAGGTTTGCCCAATTTAAGTCAATAAATATATCATCTAAGCTGAAAGAGGCTTTCTCTTTCCTTCCATTGGTATGACAAGAAAAGAAAAATAGTCTTTCTATCGTCTTATTTATTTAACTGTATAGCATGGAAAGAAACTTCTGTAGTGCTTAAAATACTGAAGATAACATTAATGCAATAAAATTGTACTGGTTTCTATTGTTAAAATGAAATTTAATAAAAGTAAAACAAAATTAAATAAGCATTAATTTTCTTAATTTTAGCTTTGGATACTCAGTCAAACTTTTATATATTGCTGAATAAAATCAGTTTGAGGAGGTAATTTGGTTTCAAATTTATTTTAATACTTTTGCCATTGGAAGTGTAAGATGGAGATTAGAGGTAATATTTTTATTAGGTGAGTTGATACAAAACAGTATAGATATGAAGAAGAAAAGCCTGAAAACTACAGAGATATTCAAATAAAGGGACTAATTTTAAAAATGAAAAATAATTAGTTCAAGAACATTAAAATGCTTATAAGTAAGCTTTATAAAAACTAAAACGTTTATAAGTATTCAGCAACTCCAGAACTTGACACTAAGCATCAGCTTACTCCTGGTCCACTGGTGGTGTAACCTTAATAATGCATTTTCATTAGAACAAAAACACTAGCTCTTCTCGTTAAATACCTTCAAATCCAGGTATTTCAAAGGACACAGTTATAAGCAAATGGCCACAGGTTTCTTCCTTAAGATTATTTGAAACTCTGTTCTTCTGTCTTTTCCTGTTTCTGTGTCCTCTCCACCGAGTCAGGAATTTTACAGCCTGCAACTTTATGTCTGTACGCTACAGACATTCTGCTTCATTACTCCTTTCATTCTTTTTACCGTCCTCCAAACTGCCCACTTTATTTTCTCTGTGTCTCATGTCTCCCTTTATATCTTCATTCCTTCAGAAATATATACTTCGTATATTAGGTACATGCAGCAGAGGAGAGTTATATAATTTTTTTCAAGGGATTTAGATACTCTGCTGTTGAAGAACAGAATAAAACAATGTGATATGGTAAGGTTGCTTATAGTTAAACTACAGATATCTTATTTCACTGTCATTTTTTACTTAATACTTAATAAAATAATTAATTACTGCAATTAATATTTTCAGTGGACCAAAAGAGATCTTATTTGAATAAACCATCCCACCTAAATATCCTATTTCAGAACATTTGATTTTTTAAGCATTTGATTTTTACCAACTTCTTCATTGAGGTTGCATTGAGAGGTTTTTCACTAAAGTATGACTTCCAATTATAAATTTTGTATCTAGATCATTTTAATTGCCTGCATGTTTTCATTGCAAAAGAGTGAGGGAAAGTTAGAAATCAAAATGAGGAATATGAACCGTGACTGTTAGACTGCAACTTATATTTTAAAATATTCCTATCAGGCTTTCCTGCAACAAAAAGATGTTCCCATAGTTGCTTCAAGAAAAGAATTTACAGCATCTCTTCTAAAGTGTGTATTCATAACAAATGTAATGTCTTCATAAAACACTGTACCCCATCGGCTCCCTCCCCATTTTCCTTCATTGTTATTGCTGTTGGAAGTGGGAATCCAATGGGAATTTGTAAGGGATGATAACAAGAGTAATAGAAAAACTAAGTTATCCGTTGGTCACAAAGTTCAACAGAAATGATTTTTAAGACAAAATCAAAAATATAATATCTTAAGAGGCAAAAAGCTCAGAGGAGAGATGTAGGAAGACACACTTATAGAAAATTGGATTGCAGATTTCTCATTCTGCTACTGTCAGTTTCTGAGTTTGGGGAAAAAAAAAACCTCCTAACAACCATTGAACAAAACAAACCAACCAAGAAGGTGAATTTCAGTCACATTGCTGAACAGAACAAAGAAGACTGACTCTGGACATCCTGATGTGGCAAAGAACCATGCACAGAGAAAACAAAAGGTGGTAGACTAGGCAAATTGTATGGATAGATTGCTCCCTCTGTCCCTTAAAAGATGTGCAAACCCTTTGCTTTTTAAGTACATGGTGCCTCTTGAATTCAGGTATAGGGACAGATTCTTAAGTGATTTCTATTAAACTGCAATGCTGACTTTATTCCTACAGTAGCTTCCTATATACGGGTTTTCATTTTGCATTCCAATAAATAAAACCGATGAAGAAACATTTTCTGGTGCTGAGATCAAGTGGCATGGAGCACTTCACTTCATGCATTTCAAACTCTGTACCCCTCAGTGTGCTTTACTCTGCTGTACCGCCCTTTGGTAATGATCCCTGCAATTTTGTATCCCCAAACCATGATGAGGCAGCTTTGGAAAATGCTACTTGAACTGTAGAAAAAACATATCTGAGGCCATCTTGATAATATGTGTGTATATGGCCCCCAGCACAGTACCAGCTATAGTTTCCTTAATGGTATTGACATAGCCTTAAGGGCCTTTGACTCATGAGTTTCACCTTCTATATGTTTTCCCCTGTGTAATATGAAAGCTGGAGAAGGTGAGAACAAGGACTTAAAAATGCATAATTGGGGGGGGTTGAATGATCCGAATTCAATGCAGAGAAAAAGAGGGAAGAGCAAAAAGAGTTATTTCAAGTGAATTTTCTGACTCCTCCCTACAGGGAGATGAGGCTGAAATCAGGGACCAAATAGCCATGGGGTTCCTCCAAGCTTTATCAGCATCCTTTACAGACATTTTGTTCAGCCAGGAACTTATGAAGCACAGGAGTAAGCAGAAAGGACTATATGTCCTGGTACAGTTTTAATACTAACGGCTGGAAGAAGAGATAGAGGAAGTAAATAAATCTGAATTTTACATTACTTCAGCTTTTTTCTTGATTGATTGGCTTCTGTTAATCATTTATCAGTAGTTCATACTAGAGGAAAACACCAATTTCTCATCTAATAAGAACTTCATAATTCTTCTTCAGAGATATCACAAGCTTTTAAGAAGGTTTAGCTTGACTATACCAAGGTTAGATTTAATTGCAGATTTCCACAGCATGTACTCATACATGGTAAAATAACATCCATATGCTGACATATAATTATATGTATTTAAATCTCTTCCTGTTATAGGAAAATACACTACAACCTGTTTTCTTGTCTAGTTTCAGTGAGGTGTTCCTTTAAAAATGTAAATTTTGCAACAACTTGTCAATTAATAAACCAAAGCCTTGACATTACTGGGGGAAAAAGTGACTTTGGCGTAATCTAAATGAGCCTATCATTTCAGTTAATCTGCTTTTATCAGCAGACAAAATAAATAAATACAAACTGATTTCTGTTACCATGTGCAACTATGTATTGGGCTGGACTAAGCATTATTTTGCACACTGCTGTCTATCTTTCTATTAAAAGCATAAAGTATTCTGAGAAATATTACGCCGTATGGTTCTTACATCTGCAGAGCAGCTGGGCTAAATTATCAAAGGAGGATGCACAATTAAGCAGGATCTCACTAGTACAATCGAGGTCTGTAATTAAGCCTCTGTCTCTGTAGACACATCTGGTCCCTGCCTCTTCACTGTGTTCTGGAATCTGAGATTTACAGTCGTTTGGCAGTAATGTGGCCAATCAAGATCTTAGTGTTAATGANTGTCGTTTGGCAGTAATGTGGGTGTTGGGGAGAGTGGGGGGTGGGTTTGGGCATGCACTGGGTACTATACACCTCAAAAAGATTTGCACAATCAAGATCTTAGTGTTAATGAGCTGAATTTCAGAGAAGGACACCGTTTACCGTCTTACAAAGGTTTAAAATTTCCACTAGTCACATATTTACCTATATCTATTTGCCTGTTTTTGAAAAAATACGGATATCTGAAACCAGTGGCATCAATTACTACATCATACTTAAAATAATAACTCACAGTTTTCTGTAAAACTGTTTGGCCTTTTTTTAAATTCTGTGCATTATATAAGTAATGTAGTAATGCCTACAGGCTAAAAAGATTTTCTACTTCTATTCTATACTTTATTATTATTTAGAATGCATTGAAAATCTATTATTCAGTATTGCATATACAAACTTTTAAAATACGTGCTACAGAACATATATTAAAGATCAAAATCACATGACTCTAAATTCAAAGTAAACAGACTTTAAATTATCTCTATGCTATAGTCATGCCTATATCAATACAGTAAGAGATGATGTCACTCATATCTGCAATCACAGAATCATAGAATGCTTTGGGTTGGAAGGAACATTTAAAGAACTTCTAGTTCTAACCACCTGCCTTGGGCAGAGACCCTTGACTTTAGATCTGGTTGCTCAAAGCCCCCTCTAACCTGGCCTTGAACATTTCCAATGATGGGGAATTCACAACCTCTCTGGACAACAACACGAAGGTGTGTCACTGCCTTTATTCTAAAAAAAACTCTTCCTTGCATCCAATCTAAACCTATATTCTCTCAGTTTAAAACCATTGCTTCTTGTCCTATCACTACAGAGCTTTGGTGAAAAGTCTTTCTCCATCTTTCCTATAGGCTGCCTTTATATACTGAAAGGCCACAACAAGGTGTCCCCACAGTCTTCTCCAGGCTAAAAACCACCAACTCTCTGAGCTTTTCCTCATAAAAGAAGTGTTCCATTTCTCTGATAATTTTAGAGGTATTTTTCTCTGATAATTTTCCTTCCACGTAGCTCTCCTCTGGGCTCACTCCAACAGATCCCTGTCTTTCCTTTACCAAGGACCCCAGAGCTGGATGCAATATTTGAGGTGTTGTCTCACAACAGCAGATTTGAAGGGGAAAATCACCCTCCCCAACCTGCTGGCCACACTTCTTTTGGTGCATCTGACTTATAGGTCTGCAAGTGCACAATGGCAGTTCATGTCCAGTTTTTCATCCAACAGTATCCCCAGCTCCTTCCCTCTGCTTGGATGCTTTTAATATCTTCATCCCCCAGTCTGTACTGACACTGGGGTTTGCCCTGGCCCAGATGTAAGGACCTTGCACTTTGCCTTGTTGAACTTTCATATATTTACATGGGCTTACTCCTCCAGCCTGACCAGTCTTGGGATGGCATCTCATCCCTCAGATATGTCAACTACTCAGCTTGGTGCCACCTACGAGTCTGCTGAGGGTGCTCCCAACCCCACTGTCTACATCATCAATAAATATATTAAATAGTATTGGTCCTAGTGCAGACATCTGAGGGAGACCTCTTGTTACTGGTTTCCACTTGTACCTTGAGCCATTACCTGTAACTCTTAGAACATCCATCCATCCATCCATCCATCCATCCGTCCATCCATCCATCCATCCATCCATCCTTCCATCCATCCATCCATCCATCCATCCAATTCTTTATCCATATAAGAGTTCACTCATCAAACCCATACCTCTCCAATACAGAAGTAAGACTGTCGTGGGAGACCTTACCAAAAAGGTATCAAAAAGGTGACATCTGTAGCTTTTCCTCTGTCCTCTGGTGCAATCGCTCTATCATGGAAGGCTACTGGTTAGTGAGGCAAACACATTCAAATAACATTTGGGTACGAGTGGAATGAGAAGTGAGGATACACACAAAATCAATCAGCACATACATTGTCATGGCAAACATGCATGCATACATATTTAATTAACAAGAAGCATGCTTTCAGTCTTTGAAGGATATATGGGTTGTACTCAGTTAGTTCCTGTTGAGTCACAGTGGCATGAGTATAAACAAGTCTCTACAAGTGTCACAAATGTGAGAAAAGATAATTATATCTGCACTGCAGATATTGCCTGCTGACAATCAGATTTATATAAAGCCTATCGGAAACAGGGGAGAAGTTCTCAGCAATTTCAGTTGTTCTTTTAATAAGCACCATGTGAAGCATTTGTTTACAATATAGTAAGTAGATTTTGCATTTAAATAAAAAAGATTTTGCTAATTTTAGTGGATAAGTAAAAAAATCCAATCACTGTGCAACTAGAATTTGTAAAATTATAAAGTGTGAGAGTGATCATTTTTGTCTACATCTCATAATCTGTTGTACCTATGCAATGCATAGATACTAATCTACAAATATATGAACTCACCTCTTCTTAAACTGGAGCCAGAATAAAATTACTACTTCACTATTACTATATTCTAATGAAAAAAACTCCAACATCTTAAAAATACTTTATTTTTTCAACGGGGAGAAAAAAGCTGAGCTAGGTTTTGACATTCAGCATAGTACAGTTTAATAGGCAGAAGCTTGCATATTGAGGCCAGAAACACACTGCTGGCTCTATACCCTTGCTACAATGCAGACAGTTGCTGGCCTGTGCATGTAAGGAAGATGATATTAAAACTAAAAGCATGAACTTACCCTATGAGGTTTTTCCCACTCTGTTTTGCAGATTTTATGAGTAAAATCTTCAGGACATTTTTTGAGCCCTTTTATGAGAATAATTTTAATCCGAGTTTGTTAGGACTGAAAGACACTCATAACTTGAAGGTTTAGTTATTTAGCAATTTCTCTGGCCCATGAAAGATAGCTAGAGTGTACTATAAAGACATTTCTTTTCAGAAAAAGAAAAGATACTTAAAATGATGATGCCTGCTCAACACTAGGGACTGGGAGTTTTGAAAACTGCATCTTTGAATTTGATGCTGTTTTACTGGCAAAAGTCTTGAACTGCATTTTGTTACTTGACTCATCTCAGTAAATATGATCTATGTAGTGTTCTTGTTACTGAGGAAACATGTTGCAAATGTCCTACCCCTGTTGCATTATAAATGATAGCACAGTAGTTTCATTCCTTTTATTCTGCTGTTCAGAATAAAAGGAATTAAAGGAATGGAGAGCCAGAAATCAAAGGATTTCAGCAGGTAGGTAGCCAACATTAAACTGGTGAGAAATGTTAGAACTATTTAAGCCATCATTTCTAAGATTTTCCTTCCACATCCAGAATACATCTCTGGAATACACAGTCTTTCCTTGAGTCTGGGAGAAGAGGAACAGAAACCCACACGAAATGTTAATGTTTCACTTTGTAGCTTTGAATATTGTATTGAGTTAAAAACCACCAAGTTCTATTTGATTCTAATTAATTAGTTTTATAAATACCTGTTTTATGAACTTCAAGTATGGGATTATTTCATATTAACTGTATGAGTCATAGGTTTTGGAATTGTAAAAAGTAATTGTATTATTATTGTTTATTATGTATGTACAAGGTTTTTTCCCAGAACATTTCAGAGTTTGACTTCTGATACTACCTGTTTGTTTACCATAAGGGAAGTATTAACAGGAAAAAAAAATGCAGCTGAAATGAATATATGCTTTTTGAGAAACCTTACCCTTTAGCTGAATGACTGTTACCCTGAAGCAGGACAAAAGATTCAAACTGATTTTACCTTTATAGAGAAGTAAAACCTAAACCCAAAAATATTTACCAAATGTTTTGGGAAACTGCAGTGCCTTGTTTGCATTCACAGAAACTACTATTTAATGAAATATAGGATGATGTTGCTTCAATACTTTCCATATCTTGAGAGGCTGGACCTCTAACCATCTATTTTTCTCTAACAAAGAGGAGCAAAATAACTCCTTACTGTATTTTTTTTAGACTACAGTGAAACAGCATCTTATGTTCTGAACATAAATTGTATAAAGAGTGTGTTTTGGACTAAAATGAGGTTTTAAAGATCATAAAAATATGGGCAAAAAGGAAAAAATGTTCAACCAAATGGTGTATATAAAACCATTGAAACAGCATGGCAGCCAAGTCAGATACGCTTTAAGATGAAAAGTAGAAACTTAATATTCTCCTTCACTGTGTATGTAATAAAGTAACAGTTGATACCACATCGTATTATTTAATGAATCATATAGAATATTGTAAATATCAAGAAGGGATGCATCTGATTCAATAAAAAATTCAAAAGAAACAAGGTTTGGGTCCAGTGTAGATATTGGTCTGTACCTGGCAGTGCAGTTTGCCCTACAGATGTAATGAAATGTTTGACCCTCTGAAATACAAGGAACTTTATTTCAGTTCACTCTAAGAACTGCGGGAAGTAAGATAACTCTATAGACAAGCACATTGATTCATGGTTAAAGATGCAGCAGTTTTAAAGAAATAAATTTTGATGCAGTTATATGTTATTTTCTGCAAGGGACACTTCTTTGATCTCAGGCTTAGGTGGCAAAGACTTATTGTGTACTCTTGCTTAAACTCTCATCACCACACAGGCTCTGTTCTTCTGTACTGCCTAGGGGGGTGTGCTATCCAAGCCTAGATGCTTTCTGGGGAAGAGCTGGCATACAGAAAGCAATGTTGTAGATAATGCTGGCAATTAAGCATGAATAATGGCAAACCTTCTTCCTGTCCCTGTGCTACTTATACACACAGAAATAGCCTCAGTGTCTTGCGGATGTTTATTAGTATCACTGGTGTCAGCATTATCCCTTAAATATAAGGCATACTTTCAAGACTTTTGTTTTGAAAGTTAAGGTGCATGGCAAATATTTTCACTATATATGAAATTAAATCATGTTAGTTTATAGTCTATACCTGGAAGAAATTGTATAAAATTAAAGTATGCACTTGGGAACAAAGACTCCCATATTCTCATGCTGCAGGCAGGTATTACCTCTTTAGTAAGTCACTGAGTTGTTTATGCTTCATAAATCCCATCTACAAAAAAAGGCATATTCTAGTCATTAACTCTAGAAAAATACTAATAACATACAATAAAAAAAAAAAAAAAACGGGGGGGGGAAGAGGTTAAATAATAGTGATTTTTATGTTTGTTTAAATATCAGTGAACCTTATCTTTGAAGAAATCATACATTTTGATTAAAAAAAAAGATAAAGATGTGTGAGAAAAGAGTCAAAGTAGTCTATGATAAAAGGAAGAGATTAATTCTGTCCAATAGATAACCTGACAGGACACACATGATAATATTATTCCATCTAACTGAAAATCATAATTGCATTTTAAGATTAATTGGAAGTATTAATATTTAGCAGTACATGCTCCCATCTTATATGCACTAGAGATAAATGAGCATTCAAAGAATGAGCAAAATCTGCAATTAGAAATCATTTGTCATTTGGAAGGTGTCATTGATCAACATCAACTTTCAGTAGTACATTTGATTTCTACTAAAAATTATTTAATTTCTATACTTAGTAAATATCCACAGAAAGATCCTTCAGCTCCCATTCATGTGCACGCCCTGTGACCATAGAGCAGACAGGGGTTGTCCATTTCTGCGGTGCTTTATTGACAAAATTCACATGAGCATGCTTAATAATGGTGAGAAAACAATGTATTCTTGGTGTCCTAGAAGTACTTTTTCTAAAAGTGCAGCTGCCCAATACTTCTGTAGCCAACAGAGAATTCCTAGTTTGTAAATCTGATATGCTAGTTTGTCTCCTTTGATTCTTCGAGGGAGCCTGGTTTGATCATGTTTCCAGATATGCCAGGTACCTAAAGTGAGATTAAAGGTTTCTACATTAGGGAACACTGCAGCTAGAAAAAATAGAAAGATATTAATGTCACTAATGTTTTTCCACTCTGGAAAAACATTATGGATGGAAAATTATACATTGCCTCACTTCATTATCGCAAAGCATATTTATGATTGTTTAGTTTGAATGAAAAATTTGGCATTTATTTCTCTGTTATTAAGATTTAAAAAAAACCACAAAACCCAAACCAAAATCAAAATAAGGGGATAAAATAAACCTATGTGAAATAAGCAAAGTAGTGTAATTAGATGTACTGTTTAAGGAGATGGTATATTCACTGAAGCAATGAAATTATATTGCTTGAAGAGAATATAAATGTTTTCACATTAACTTGCCATTACTTTAGCTGTTATTAACATTCAAAAGGACTCAGCCAAAGAAGCACAGGAGCTGTTTTGAGATCTTCAGTGTCATGGAGGAGTCTTCACAGCTGTACACCAGTAGGAGATGCCAAAAGAAAATGTAAACATTATCTTGTCCCATGAGCCTATACCTGAGTTATCAGTGGATTCTTTCATATTTCATACCTTGGTCTTTGAATTCTGAAGTCAGAAGGCTAAACAAAAGAATATTAGTAGAAGAAAAATCTCAGAATAATCACTGTTGATTATTAATCAAGATACAGTAAAACTTTATAATGAAGAAGCAGACTACTTTATTGGTTTGCAAGTAGTGCTCTGAAAAATTTGAAGATAATAGGACTATTGCACATAATAAATAACAGGGTTGTAAATAATCGGCCAATATGTATCGCAAGGCAGAATAGCCTTGTTTTTTTCTTTAAGGAAGTATCTAGGTTTGTATTTATGAGTTTAAAACATCACAAGTATATATTAATTAATTGAGATTTCTGTCTGAGTTTGGCAATTGATTTATAGGTTCCTCTACCATTTTGATTTATCATTTATAGCATATCACTTTTAATATATTTTTCTAATTTAAGTTATATTTCTATACTGCATGGTAATTCAAAAAATTACTTTTATTAAATGATGAATTGGGTTGAAATGTCATTTTGCTTTAGGAATTCATATTGACTTGCTTGTTGTTTTTAATTATACTTTTTCTTTGCAGCATTAGCATTCTATGGTGCAGTTGCATTAAACTAACGGAGCTAGGCAGGCATTCAACCAAACGACTTCAGTTATATGATGCTCAAAATTGTGAAATGTAACTGCTCCGTTCCAGCAGTAGAATTTACAATGCAGATGATTAAGTTCACATAAAATGTTCATATAGTTCCCACAAACCTCCTTGAATACTGGAATACTCCAGATGGAAAATAGAAAATAAGAAAGAGATAGACTCAAGCATGTTGCCTAAACTGAACTGTCGTGGTCTGGGGATCCCAAGACATGAAAGATGTGGACCCATTGGAGCAACTCCAGAGGAGGCTACGAGGATGATCGGAGGTCTGGAGCACCTCTCCTGTGAAGATAGGCTGAGACAGTTGGGCCTGTTCAGCCTGGAGAAGAGAAGGCACTGAGGAGAACCTACAACACTCTTCAAGTATCTAAAGAGGGTCTACAAGAAAGCTAGAAAGGAACTTTTTCAAAGTGCATGAAGTGGCAGAACAATGGGGAATACATAGCAAATTACAGATCCATCTGCTTTCTATTGATCTTATAAGGCTGATCATCTCAGCTAGGATTTACACCTCTAAAAGTTATGAGAGTTTGAGAGAAGATGTAGCCACAAAGAAAAGACAGCTTTGGGAAAGAATGCAAATTAAGAAAATGAACTGGGGTCCATACATATGTATTTCACAGCTATGTTCACTATGGCTCAATTTGTTCAGCAGAGAGCTTTTTTTAGTGTCAGCTGATACTTTTTATGGCTTATAACTTAGGTTTCAGTGCTGTACTAATCAAATCTTGGTGTCATAAATACCTCACAAAGTGTGACATATCTGACTTTGATAGAATAGGGTACTGTTCACCTTGACACTACTCCTCACATATATGTGTCCTGCTACTGCCTTAAATTTATCAGGGAATATGAAAATTACAAGGAGGTTGAAACAGATTAAACTAATGTGATTATACAAAAGATGCCAAAAATATTTTTTATATTTTATGTAATACAGTATATTTTCAGAAGTTTTTAAAAATATTCTGTAATTAGCAATTATATTCTCTTCTGCAGTTCAATAGGCTACATTAAGTTATAATTTCCATTGTTCAAATTATATTTCTTGAAGAAATATGTTGTATCTACAAGGTTATTCTATTCTAATTATCCATTGCACAAATGGTAATCGGTTGTGCTGCATTGCAGCATCAATTCAGTAAAATAACGGTTTATTAAAAAAAAAAATCAGTGCATAAGGGGGAGACAAGTCTCCAATCTTTAGGACTTCTGCTAGCTTTTATCATCTTTAATTTGCTTCATCATTCATATTATTTTCTTTCTGATTTCTTAAAAATTGATAAAGAATACACAGACTACTTAAGTAATAAAAGTGCAGAACCATTCTTCTATACAAATTAGTTGCTGAAAAAGTTAAATAAATTACAGGCTCAGTGCATAATTCCCATCTTATTAATGCTGTCTAAATCCCAGTTTCCAAACATACCCTCCATCAAGACATATCTCCTTCATTTCACCTCTATTTGGTGCTGTCAATCCACACACTTCCTCCAATTACGAATTCAACAACATTTAAAAGAGCTTTTCTCTGGACAGGAGAATACTGAAAATATTGCTATTACAGTAGGAAATGAATAAATAAATAAATAAATATGTATTTTACCTAATTTGCATGGCAGCAAAGTCTTTTGCCTGGGAAAAATATACTATCAAAGTGTAAAATATATTCAAACAATTAGGTTATTCAAGTAGAAAAGAAGAACAGGTTCTGGAAACATCTTTTGATGAAAAGAATTTATATTCACCTTCACTAATTTCCTTCTGAAACACATTTAACTTCATTCTTCCTTTACATGTCAATTTGTCTACTCCAATACAAGCACAATAGCACTCCTGACAGACACCTGTTCAGCAAAGCCTCCAAAGTTAAAGGCTCTTCAGACTTGTTATGGACTTTTCTGATGTCTTCTAGCCATTAGGAAATTTAAATAATAATTTGCTCCATTATTTCTTATGTAGTTCACTCTGTATACAGGATTCATGTTTTTGCATTTGCAGGAAGTTTGTATGGATTCAAAAAGTATCCTCATGCCAGAGCCACAAGAGCATCCACACACCCTTTTTAATCATCTTCAAACTAAGCAATTCTCACAATAACTTAACTCATAAAAGGCTTGCAAGTGAGTTGGAGAAACATGGCAAATATAAGTAGTGTTAACCTGCAGAGGATTGTCTAGGGACACGATACCTTAATATTTTAAATTAGTAAGCATGGATGGAATGCTTTTTTTTCTTAGTGGACTACAGAACCAATCGTACTTTGGAGAAGGGTATTTGGATTCAAGATGACACTGGAAATTAGAGCAGGGCTACATAGGAGGTGCTGCTTTTAGACCAGAACATTCAACTAGTAAAAGGCAAATAGGAGAATAGCTGACTAGTGACAGCTCTGACAGGAAGAGTCTGAGGATTAATCCGTGGGAACAAGACTAACACATTTCAATTAAAAAAACATTAATTTAAGAGGATCAAGCATCAGTAAAAATAAAAAAGCAAGTAAAGTCATCCTAGTGTTCTGCTTATCAGAAACATGTGTTCCTTCATATGATAGTATTTAGGTAATGACAGTGCATTCGTAAGGACAGGTGTGCCAGTTAGAAAACCCATGGAACAATGCAACACAAACTTACACAATATACATCATAAAATCCAAAATGAATAAATATTAATTTCAGTCTTCCATGGAATTAATTATATTTTATTTGCTATTTTATCTTCAGCTACTAAAAAAATTTTTTTTAGGCTGTAGTTTATTAATTCAGCAAAGCTTTATTTTTGGATGTCTTCATACCCGTACTAAGCACTGAAGTGACAAAGAGAAAGGCAGTGGAAGGAAACCTGGTCCATCTCCCCCTCCTTGTGGCTTCAGACCTGTGAGTGATTAGAAGTTGGTCACTTCATTTGAGATAAATAGCTTTACCAAGGGAGAATATTATCCAGCCTTTATCTTTCCTCTTGGAGCTGTTCCACTTTGTAGTAATAAATTATTGACTTTGTTGTTGAGGAACAATGGCATTACAGCCATAGAGGTTAGAGTGCACTGATGGGAAATGAAATTTTCATGTTCAGGTCCTTGCTTCAGTAAATATTCAAAATTTATCAGAAAAAAAGTTCAAAGACCAGTAATCCCAACTCAAATGACCTAATTAGAGTAGTCTGTATGCATAAGAGACATCAAGCAGGTGCTCTCATCCATTAAGGGAATACCCAGTCAGTACATTATTGTCTAGTTTGAGGCAGTAATTTCTAAAATAATTTCATTTTTTTATATTGCAAGTGAATAGTCAATGCATTTTATTACTGGATAAGGTAAAATAATGTCTTCTGGGTCCTTTCAGAGGGGAAGGCTACCTGGATCTAAGCTGCTTAGCTCCATGATAGAATGCTTTGTCTTAAGAGGGAATTCTGTTCTTTGTACTGTTGGATGGCTTCCATAGCTTTTCACTCACTCTGCAGGTACCTGTTAATATGTCCTATTATCCCATGCAAATTTTTATGAGCATAGTCACTGAATTCATGAGCATTCCATTAAGTCCACGAGCCTTGATGAGATGGATCTACAAGTCCCAAGGGAGCTACCGGATGTTATTCTGAGGCCACTCTTATTAATGTTTGACAGATCATGGTAACTGAGAAAAGTGCCCAAAGATTGGATGAAAGAAAATGTCACCCCATCTTCAAGAAAGGCAACTAGCAGGGCTCAGAAAACTGCAGGCCAGACAGCCTCATTTTTATCCCTAGGAAGTTTATGGAGCAGTTATTCCTGGAAACCATTGCCAGGTGCGTTAAGGAGGAGAAAATAATGGAGTCAGCATGGATTCACCAGGGGAAATTCATGCTTGACAACTTGTAAATTCCTATGAAGGATCAACTTGCCTGGTAGATGATGGGAATATTGTCTACCTGGACTTAGGGAGGATTTTGACATTTTTGTACATAGCAGCACACATATGTACCTGAAGGAACAGTGCAAAGAGGAGGGAACCAGTGTCTTTTCAATGATGCTCAGTGAAAAGACAAGAGACAGTGGGCACACACACTGAAATACAGGAGATTGCCTCTGAACATCAGGAAGTGAATTTTTACTGTGAGGGTGACTGAACCATGGCACAGGCTGCCCAGAGAAGTTGTGGAGTCTAGATCTTTGAAGACATTAAAAGAATGCCCAGCTATGATCCTGGGCAACTGGCTGTAGGTATCCTGGTTTAAGCAGGGGAATTGGATCAGATGACCTCCACAGACCCCTTCCACCCTCATTCATTCTCTGATAGCGAATTCTCTATGAGATGCATTTCAAGGACTGGCATTACAAATTTTTATGCAGAGATAGATCCATATGGACATGGGATTTAAATTCCTTAAGTGGTCTTCAAGCAGAATATAAAACTCTAGGAAAAATCCTCTTTTCCATAGTTGAATCCCTTTCATGGGAAAATTCCTCAGGTATCTAAAGACCTTCTGATATAAATGCTTAAGACTGACACTGGCTGAGCAAATTTCTCCCTATGTGTGTCTAAGACCAATTAGGACCTTCACAGAAGGTGCTGTCAACATAATCACAGAAGATATATTGTTAAGAAGTGACAACTTACATCATAATGGCAACTATTGGTCTGCAAAATGTATTAATGTATGGGAAATATCTACTTGTGTTCAAAACAAAAACAAAGAATTGGTCTTTATGCAACACTTTCATTGCAATACTTTTAAGGGAAGAAAAAGACCTAAGTCCTTCACTTTGTTAACTCTAACAAAGATTTTAAAAATTCCTTGTAAAAAGAGTGTCATAATTATCAGACTAGGAAACAATCGTAGTGGGGAAAAAAGTTATGAAATTGTGTATAATGTGGCAAAGAAGCTAAGAAAATAGGAAAGAAACAAAAACAGAAAAAGTGTGAGCTTGAGTCTGGAAGCTAGTTCTATAAGTATTCTTCTAGAACAGAGAAACCCAAGTTGCATTTCAAAGGTATTCATGCACTCTGTTCAGTAACTGGTCAGTGTAGAACCCAATCCTTTCCCACAATTTCTCCCAGCAACAAAAACTCAAACAGGTTGACATGACCATCATGCCTGTTCCAGGCATATTTGAAATAGAAATAATGATTTTCTTGAAAATATATTTGCATAAAATTTGCAAGGCATTTCAGGGATTCTCCACATTCTCATTTCTCCATGTGGTTTGAAAGTATATTTGATAAAATATGTCACAAAGTATAGGATTTATAAGATAGAGTAAAATGGATGATTTGGGAATTGAGCTCTTGTTGATATTAAACTTGGTGTCCACTGTCTGTGAAGTTTCTAAAAAAAAATTATGGAGCTGAAGCACAAATCTGCCACTACAAGTTTTCCACACAACATTAATACTCCTTTTGGAAGTAACATCCCTTTTGAAACATTCAAACCCATGTTTTAACTAACTCTCCATTTCGTGTGTGTTGATACTATCTCAGATGTTAGAGTGCAGGAGAGTTTAACATATCTATTTGGAAATATGTCCTAAAGTGTATTATTAGCACCATCAAATTCTATGAATCATACACAATGATATTGAAGAATGAGTAATAGTCCACCTAAGATAAAAGAATCTAAAATTACAGACAATGTCATTTAGGAAATAAAACCGTTCTTTTACAAATACATGCCCATTTTTTTTACATGCCAAAAATTTTGGTTTTTACTCTTATTTCATTGCAGAATGCAAATACCTTTTTAATAAACTTGTCACATTACAAATACATGCAACATTCCAGTAGAAAATAGGATGAGCAGAAGTAATTAGTTGGAATATGTAGAACAAAGAATTACCCTTAAAATATTAATGGCATTAGTTTTGATATTCCCTTTGAATGGTTTATTTGCTTAAATTAATTAAAGTTTTACAGGAGCTTTCAAAAGGATAGCTGCAATCTGAAATCTTAAACATCATATTTTCCACGTATTAGAATTGACTGCCTATAGTTCAAATTATTAAAACAACAAAGGAAATAATTTGAAGGTTTTTTAATAGAAAATGTTAATTTATAAATCATTGCTTCGTAAATATGTCACTTTTAAAACTAACTAGAGACAATATTGATAAAGGAAAATAAATGAACAGGGTTTAGGAATTGTAAAAGAAATATTATGAACTAAGAAATGGATCAGGCTTTAAATTTCCAGCCTCCAAGGTCTAGGTCAATAACCATCACACACTGAAGTTAGAAAAACAAATTTCAACTTCCAAAATTGACATTCAAGTAAACATTCAGCTCAGAAGATTGACATTCTATTGCATCTATTTCAGTAAAAAAAAGGAAGGTGACAATTCATATTGATGCAGTGCAATAAATGGAAGACAAAGCAGAAAATTTAAAGAGGTTAAAGTGCAAAGACATGTAATTTTTTTTTTTAAAGTTTAGTTACTTTTCATATAACTTTATGATATATATATTTTTTAAAAATGTGTCTGTATACTTGTTTCAGTATTTCAGATCTTTCGTCAGTGCAACATTTTGGACAGTAAACAGAAACTGGCATAATTATAATTCTAGAATGATCTTTGTTCATGCTCCATTCTTTACCTGAGATCAAATAGACAGTGTAATCATCCTGTCTGTGGAAGATAAAATATTTCAATATATATTTATACTGTTAAGTCACACATCCAATAGAACCAACTATGTATTTTTTATTCCATTAACTAGATTAACCACATATGGTATGAACATATCTCATCAACCAGTTATATTGCTTTGTACATCTTATGCATAGCTGCTGATAAATGGGGCAATAACGTGTTAACAATGCTGAAGCTGTATATAAAATGCCTTGAATGGTTTTTTTCATCATTAATATTTAATAAATTAATTAATGTGTTGAAGTAATAAACTTAAAGCTTACTTTGTGTGGTACCAGTGGAGCAATATATTTTGGCTACTAACAATAAAGTCACAAATAAATGCTTTTAGTTGGCAGCCTCAAAGAAAATTATTTACACAATGCTTATACAGCACTTTTAAGAAGAAATGCAAGCATTCCACATTGAGTTGATAAAAGCACCTTAATAGGGTAAAGATGGAGAAAACTTCTCCTTTATTCATGAATTTACAGTTTTTCCCTTCTTATCACTACCCCACTAATTGATGAGGAGTTTAACTTCATGGAATAAACTAGCACAAAATAATAGAGAAAAGAATTTGTCAAAAAGATTACCCTACTGTTATTCTCTGTAGAAAAAAAATAATTTCTCTGGCTACTACTGATTTAAAATAATTTGTTTGTTTAAGTTTCTTGACATGTATAGAAGTTCTGCAAGTTTTTTATACCTATATAGTAGAATGGAAAAACTACTAAATTATAAATCCATGCAAGAGAATTTGGAGTATTTAAGGAACATAAAAATGTCTATATGGGTAGAGACCAAGGAATTACCTAGCACAAAAGCCTGACAATATTCAACAATGGATGTCTAGGAAAGAATATAACAAAAACAAATGAAGAGGCAGTAAATCCCATTGAGAAACTTACATTACATAAAATTTTTTAGAGCATTAGTGAATAAAAAAAATATAGTCCTGATTTGCAATTATTTATATATAGATAATAAGAAATAAGACAGTGACTTAAATTGCTGAGAGTGTCAAGTTCTATGAAGACTGCAGAAATCACTCATCAGCCTCAGTGGGCATTTGCTTTCTCTGGATCACCTGACAATAGCAGAATGTACTTGCAGTGTAAAACTTAAAATAAGTATACATTTCTTCACATTCAACCTTGAAATGGTCTCATGCTAAGGGAGCAGTGCTATGCAGTGGTGTGGAACATTACTCTGCATGAAAGAAATGGAGGATCAAACAGAATCAGTTTAGATGCTGACTTTGTGTAACGTCTGGCTACAGGTTTGAATATAAACCAATACAGATTCATTTTAATTGGCATTATGAAGGATATGAGGAGATGACAGCATTTTTATTTACTGACAGTATATTAAAACAAAATGAAACAAAAAACCAGTTCAGCTATTTTGTTAGAAACTGTGAAAAGTGTCAGTGTTTAGGTCTTCTGCAGCAACTGTGATTTAGGACTAAATTGGGCCAGTGACACTTTGAAATAAAGGCAGGTTACAGCTTCTGTCTGTAGGCACTGAATTTATTTGCAAATGTAAAAGTAACCACTGACATACTGTGACATTCTAACTTCTGGCTTTGTGTTTCTCCATGTCCTTTCAAAGTGTCCTGCCCATGTGCTATATTTAGCATCACACAGTATAGCAACTCACGTCTGGTTTCTTTTTCTACTTCAGTTTATACTATATGTGTGCCACACCCTGCTTTACCTTCCCTGCAGTGGTTATTCAGTTCAGTTCAGTCTTTGCAAGTTATTTACGAAATAAACTAGCATAAGGTGCTTGAAGCATCAGTGAGCCCAAAATGTGAATACAGTGAGAGCAAGGGCTT
Organism: Callaeas wilsoni; assembly: GCA_013398955.1. Classification (NCBI taxonomy): domain Eukaryota; kingdom Metazoa; phylum Chordata; class Aves; order Passeriformes; family Callaeidae; genus Callaeas; species Callaeas wilsoni. Next base: position 197,884 of record VWPU01006666.1, read on the forward strand.
AGTAGCTGATGCTAGCAATATTATTTTTTTAGCACAGATTAAAAATAATTAACACAAACCAAATTAAAAATAAACACAAACCAAAAAATTTTCAAATAAGTGCAGCAAGTGGATGAACTTGCACTTCAGGACAGACTTGGAATTCTTCCTGTTTAATAAAATAAACATCATCGGATAGCCAAATAATCCAAAACAGGTCACCACAAGTTGAATGTCAAGAACGTTCTTAAGTGAACTGCTGTTAAAAATCAATGGTCTGATGAAAGACTAAACTTTCCGGAAGGACACTGACCAGAAAGATTAAACTTTTCCTTAATGCCCTGAGTACAGCAGAAGGTGTCTTCGCCAAACCTCCTGCCATTTGTGAGGGGCATCCAATCAAAAGAATGGTGATTATCAAAGAGAATAAATAAATATTTTTTAAGACTGCTGAACACTACGTATATACATACACACTCACATTTTACTTCAGGATGTGAATGGTATGTCCCCCAACAACGGGACAAAGAAGTGTGCAGTTTCCTCTGGGAGGCATAGTAAAACTAACAAACAGTGACACGAGTAGCAGATACGGCAGACAGAGAACATAAAAAATAAGATTAGCATAAGGGGCTGCAAATCAGCAAGACATCCTGATAAATGTGTGAGGAGGATGAAAGGAAAATGAAAATCAAGATAATCAGCAGTGGGCATAGATGAGATTCCCCATATTTTATGAGGGACAAGCAGCATGAAGACACTAGTCTTGAATGAGGGAACTCAGGTAAAAAGAATACTTCTGCTTCATTCTGATTTTCTTTGTTCTCAGTAATGGTAACCTCAATCTTAGCAACTAAAAATAACTAAAGACCACAGGCCTCAGGGCTATTTATAAGGCATCAAGTCCATGCTATTGTGTATACAGTTAATTTGGGATATAAGTTTCAAAGACTAACAGTCGTGTATATGAACTGCCTAATAATAGCAGTAACTTTCAAACTGTGCTCCTAACAAAATTCAGTCAAATATTTAAAAGAACCCAAGTGAATCAGACAATTGTCACAGTGATACCTAAATCTCAGAGAGACATAACAGGCATAGGTGTATAGAAATATTTACATACATATGTGTGTGTGTTAGTCTATTTGTTTTCTATATATGTACATGTGTGAAGATATTCAGCTTGAGTAATACATATTTACTAACTCCATTCAGTTGCGATTTTCACGGACAAACCAGATCAAAACCAGTTTTTGAATAGTTATTGTACTTCTTTCACAGTGGGTCAGTTAAAATCAATGGAGTCTTTCCATTGACTTCCAATGAGTCCAACATAAGGATGCTATTCAAACTATGATAGTAATTGCTGTTGAAAAAAAAATCAAAGCATGTTGAAGTGTTCCATTTTTAAAGCAAACTTTTTGGTATTGATTCAAACTTTCAGGTCTAGTAATGAACCACAGAGGGAAAGCATTAGTGGATGGCTGGCCTGTTCCACATGGTAACAGCATCAGCTACTCAAGACAGTATTGCCTGCTAATGGACATGGAGCAAGATACATCACTTCAAGTCCTAACTATTACAACCAACCAATCAGCCAAAACCCCACTCTGTACTGGATGTATTAAAAAGGTAAGCATGCATAGGGGTCTTCAAGGGTCAAAAGGTATTAAGCTATAATAGATGTAAAATTAGTAGAAGGAGTTACTATCTTAGTAATAGTAATAGCAGTAGTAATAGACTTTTAATATCTAATAATGACTATTGTATCTGTATAAGAGTGAAAAGAGACATTACAAAGGTGATGAGTAAATTAATGAAAGAAGTAGCAGTGTTTGAAATTTGAGGTCTTTTATATGTGAAAAAAAATGAAGGAGAAATAGTGGTTAAAATACAAACTATGGCATGCCTTTTAATAGCAGGCATGAACTAATTAAATAGGTTTAATAAAATAAATAATGATTATCAGTATGGAAAACATGAAACTAAAGGAATCAGCCATTGTGAAGGCTACTGCTCAAATATATTTACCAAACCATTCTTCAGGGTAATTTGTAAATTAAGAAAACAAGAGGATAACTGAAAAATGTTGATTTGGTCATAAAGTGGTTGCTTCATTACTGGGAAAAAAACATACAAATTTTTTACTGCTCTTGTGTAAGATTTAGAATTTGTGGTCCTTTTTTTTTAATATCTTTGCCAGTTTCCTATATACTGTGTGTACCTCCTGTCAAAAACTGTCTCTCCCTTCATGGCTTTTAATCTATAATCTGTGCTCCTTCTCTATGTCACTGAGTAAATTCAAAACTTTGCAATCCATGGTACACAAAAGCATAGCAAGCTATTTATAACTGTAATTCAGTGGCTGACAGATTCCACGTGAGACAGGGCTTGCTGCCTGCAGAATTTCTTTTCCAGTTGACAGTGTACAAACTCACCAAATCCTTTGAAAAACAATAAAAAAGCATTTTGATATCTTAGATGGTTGAAAACTAGCTAGTTTCCAGAAAGTTAATGAATTAAACATATTATCTTGTCTTACTATTCACTTCTTTTCCCTGAAAGGATATCAGACAAAATAATCTGTGTGCTATCTGACAGATTTGAGGGGAATCTTCTTTACAACTATTTCATTGTGGAGGCTGTTAACCAGCAAATGAACATGAAAGAATGCTCTACTGAAGTTTAAAATGAACTGCCACTATTAGTTGAAGGGAGATGGACAAAAACTGTTTATGAAGTAAAGGGGAGAAAAACCCCACAAATCAACAGTCATGGTGCAATTGGTTCCCAAAAGCTGCTGTTGTGGATATTAACACTAGAAATCTTGCTACTGTGTGGTGAAATTCATAGTGTTCTGAATAAAATGGATATAAATATAGAATCACAGAAAAATTGAGATTAGAAGGATGTCTTGAGACTGCCTAGTACAAATGCCCTGCTAAAATTGCACCAGATAGAGCAGGTTGCCCATGATTGTATGCAATAGGGTCTTGAATGCCTCCACAGAGAGAGACGACACAGACTTTCTGAGAAACCTTTTGGGCACTGTCAGAATAAAAATGTATTTTTCTTTATGTTCAGATGGCATTTCTTATATTTCAGTTTCTGCCCATTGTCTCGTCTACATTTACTGAATGCAACTAAGAGGAGTGTGTCTCCATCTTCTTTATCAGTTATAAATACTAATAAGTTTCCTTCTATCTTCCTTCCTTCCTCCAGTTTGAATAGTCCCAGCACCTTCAGCATCTCTTTCTACCAATAGATGCTTCAGCCCCTACTCAACTTTGTGGCCTTCCACAGGGATATTCATATCTCCGTTGTATTTGAGAGTCCAGAACTAGGTCTGGCAGTTGAGATGTGTCTCCCCAGGAAAAGATCCCCTCCTGAACCTACTAGCAATAGTACAGGCAAAGTAACCTGGTAGGCTGTTGACCTGCTTTGCCACAAAAGCACACTGCTGGACATAGTTTATTATTTGTGGAAAGGGATTGGTTGAAACAAAGGAGAGGTTACTCATTTTAGAGTGACTACCTCTTGAAATTCATCTTAAACCAAGGCAACCAGGAAAAAAAAGCCTATTGTAATACCTTTAAGAGTTATATGCAACAGTGTGTTTCATCATAAACTAAAGTAGAAGGTAGATGCGAATGCGACAGATGACAATTTCCTCCCTTATGAAGTTTAATTAACTTAAATCTTATCCCAAAAGTAGATAAAAATTCTGGTCAAATTCACCTTTTATTAGAGTGAGATTAGAGATTCAGACTTGCTATTTGTGAATGCCAACAAAAAATCAAAGTTTATGTGTTAATATTTGAAGGAAGAAATATGCTATATAATCACAAAATTATTTAAATTAATGTGTTAGTGCAATGTTGAATAAAGACTAATACAACAAAGATATTTTAATAAAATTAACATATTAAACAGTGAAGGTGCAAAGGGCTCAGTTAAAAGTGATGAACAGTCACAATGCTTTCTGAAATCAGGAGAATTTTAAATTGCTTTATGCATTCCAATTCATGTCTCATTAATATTAATATTGGTTAGATACCCAGGAGAGGCAGAACTGGATATATATCTCCCAGTTTTCATCTTTATCCAAAAATTGGTTTCGGAGGAGATGAAGGAGCTCTTGTGGCAAAGCAGGTCAACAGCCTACTGGATTACTTTGGCAATACTATTGCTAGTATGTTCTTCCCGGTGATTCTTCTAATTTCATTTCACTCTTTTGTCGCCCATTCTCAACCCCAAAACTCTATTCACTTCTCTTCTATGTCTCTGACAGATAGTAGGTTAGAATAGCAGAAATCACAAGCATATCTTTCTTCCCTAAAGTCCATAACTGTTACTTTAAATCACTGGGGCCCATGAAATAATTGCTAGATATCAAAAAGACTTATTTCTTTTTAAGATGTATGGATATGTCTTGCAACCATAAAAAAACCCCAAACAAACACAAACCAACCAACCAACCAAAAAAACTATTAAAGAACTCCAAATCAACTCATTTCCATTTACAAAAGAGAATTGATAAAAACAGGGATGTGTCTGGATAGTTATGAACCTGCTAGAACATCTGCTATTTTGGTTTGAAAAAACATATTATTTAATAAATAAAAAAATAAACAAATATCCCTGCAAAAAATATGTTACCTTTTTTATAAAAGTTAATAGTATGTTATTGGTAAATCAATAACTTAAGTATAGTAGAAAAATATTGTTCAGGTATTCTCCATGAAGGTTAGACTAGCAGACAAAATGTACCAAGAATGTTTATAGGGTAAGATGCATATACATTTGTCAGACTACGACAGGAGTAAAAAGTTTAGAAATTCACCCATTTTAATATATACATGCTTGGTCTTCCAATGCTCACAGTGGACTGTGGAAAAAAAGAGAAATCCTTAGCAGGGGCAACATACCTATACAGAGATCGACAAGTTAACTTCTGACTTGAAACATACACAAAATATATATCATATATTGAGATAACAGATGAAAATAATTTGCTTTTGTTCTGGAGTGTGGCAAAAGTCAAAGTTCAGATCAAAAAATTCTATGCAACAGTGTTGCTATGTGTGAAACAACTGCAGTAACATTTGAGAAAAACCTGAAATTAATATCATTATTTCACCAAAAACCCACACAAACATTGTAAAAAGGAAGTCTGAAGATGATATTGGGTAAAGAGAGAAAGAGGAAATGAAAATCTAAACATCAAGAAAACATCATAGATATAGACATGGACATTGCATAAATTAAGTAAGAAGAAAGGCATAACAGAAGTAACAGCCAGCAAAATGTCAAGAATGACAAGCAAAAGTTGTAAAATATGAATTAAAGTAATGGCAGAACCAAGACTCCATGCTTTACCTTTACTTTGCAAAAACTTAAATATCCCCTCCAAGTGACAAGCAGGAAAGCCTGGTCTTCTGAAATCTTGCCCTTAAATGGTTTTGTTGGGTTTTTTACAGGAAGTTTCTTAATGTGAAAGAAAAAAAAATAGCATATATTGAATTCCAAAAAGTGCTCTTTGCATCCGGTAGCAGAGTGGGTAAAAAGTAATTTTGAGAAGACTGCTAAACCAGTACAGGCAGAAGAGTAGCTTTGAAGTTGCTTTTGCAAGAGAAGATAGAAAAAGTCCTTTGAACAACTTATGATGAACTGCTTGTGTCAAACCAGCAACTGAGTTCTGTGATGGTCTGTGTAATTCACCGAGAATGTAAGGAAAAAAAGTCAGATGTGACAACCATGATATTGTCTTTCTGAAATTCTTTCTAGCTCGTGTATGTGCTTCTTAACCTACTTTTAGTGTAGCATCCTACAGATCTATCCCTTTTTTTAACAGAGCATTCTCCCTTGGGGTGGATTGATAAAGGGAGCTCATCTGACAGGAAACCTCTTATGCAAGATTAAAGGCAGGACTTGCTTTGTTTTTTGCAGTCTCATGAAAAACTGACGTCTATGGGACAGAAGGGCACATGGTCCCACCTCTGAGGCTGTCATCACAGTCCATCTAATGCTATAGAGCACTTGAAGGTTTCACAAATATGTTCTAAGGTTTGGAACTCTTTTCTGACTGGAATATTAAACCTTTCCAGAACATTATGTAATTTTGTTTATATGGTAATTGAAAGGTAAAACGAGTATTACCTTAGGCATAAGGAGATGATATGCTAAACTAAATTTTCTGTAGGTGCTCCTGGTGCAGAGATATCACATTTTCCTCATACTAGCTTGTCATTACTTGGTCATTGAATTAAATAAAATAGCGTTTTTATAATTTTTGTGCAAAACAGCAAATTTTGTTAAAGCAATGTGTAAGATTATTAAAATTAACAGGGAAAAAACTTTAAAACTCTTTGTGAAGACTCACTTGGCTTTCATCAGAAAATTGAGAAGAATTAATCTGATGACAAAACTAACATGAATTAGCTCTTTATACACATCTCTTTCTACACCAATAGAAAATGACTAAACATTACTAACTTTATTCAAGCAACCTAATACAGAGAATGGAAGAATTATTTTCTTCCTCTCTACAGCAGTGAGGGGCAGCATTTTCAGCTTTCTTATGTTAAGTAAAATATTTCCTGTTACATACAGGATATTGCTGCAAGCAGGTTTCATGTTACAGAGATTTCATGGTTTGTCAGACTGGAGAACTACAGAACCAGCTGGTTCAGGCAGTTAAGTCCAGGGCTAGAAGTCTAAACAGGCAAAGGTGTGATAATCCAGGCATTCATGGTAAGGAGCCAAGAATCTAAACACACTGAAAAAACACTTCTAATGAAAACCCCATTTACATTTTCAAAACAGATATGATATCTCTGGGGTTCTGAGACCCCCAGCACTCAAGATTTCTTTTTTCTATTGCCATCTCAGAAATAGAAGACTTTGGTTGCATTGGAGGTTTTAGAAACCCCAAGTTAATTTTGTGCCAGCTGGAAAGCCTAATCAGATAACTAAAAGTCCATGAAGTTTCAGAAGCTATCATTTTCTGGGATTCTGTAGTTTCTGGAATTTTCCTCGTAGTCGAGAAAATACAGAGCTATATATGTATATTTGATATATTAAAAATTATTCTTTATGATCCCCTATCTTTTTTACTGTCCTGAGATTGTCATCTGGATTTGTGGATTTTTACTTGGACATTAGTAAAACTCTTAGCACCATTTCTCATGGCATTCTCCTGGAGAAACTTGCTGCTGATAGCTTGGTCAGGTGTGCTCATTGCTGGGTAAAGAATTGGATGGACAGCTGGGCTGAGAGAGTGGTGGTGAAGGGAGACACATCCAGCTGGTGGCTGGTCACAAGTGGTGCTCCCCAGGGCTCAGTACCGAGACCAGCCGTGTTTAATGACTTCATCAATTATCTGCAGAAGGGGATAGAATGCACACTCAGTCAGTTATTTTGCAGATGACACCAGGCCGGGCAAGAGTGTTGACCTGCTTTAGGAAAGGAAGGCTCGACAGAGGGATATGGACAGACTGGATCAATAGGATAAAGCCAGTCATATAACTTAGTGGTGGACTTGGCAGTGTCAGGTCAATGGTTGGAGTCAATGATCTTGCAGCTGTCTTCCAACCTAAGTAATTCTATGATTGTGTGATTTACCATTCTTTGTTTACCTCATTCATTAAGCAGAGAGAGTTCCTACTTTGTCTAAGGAGCACTTAGCAACATTTAGATTGAAAATTATGTAAATTTTCACCATTTCAACACTAGCTTAAAACAGTCATGTATACTAATAGCATTACTTTCCAGAGATACTGCATGATGTTAGAATGAAGTTAAGCATAACAAAGAAAACTTCAACTCAGCATAATTCTGAAAATGTTGGAGTGATATTTGGGTGTCCAAAGAAACACTCACTGCTGCCCCAGCAAGGCCAATGTGATGGCCTAATCAGAATGGTGTGATGACATCACCATCTTTGAGCAGACAAGGACAGTTCAGCACATATTTTCCAAAACACAGAATTTCCAAAGTCTTTTCAGGTTTTTTTGCACTGAAATGATATCAAATGATTACTGGACCCAAAGCAATCTGAATATACATCCTCATTATGTTCTGATTTTTGCCAAAAAAACCTTTAACCAATTTCTTTTGACTGCCAAATCCAACTGATGACATCAAGTTCAGGCCACAAAAATTTTCCAAGAGCGAGGAACAGCACCATAGTCAAGGGTGTGCTAAGTGCTAAGGACATATTTATTATTGTTCCAGAAAATAATCAGAGAAACTTCTTGATGAAAGGCCAGAATCTGAGAATTCAGGAGAATTTCAATTTCAACATCTGTTTTAACAGATGTGGGTAAGCCATGTCAGACATTTTTTCTGTCTTTGAAAATTGGTTTTGACCTAAAAGCAGAAGAGGATCCTTTGCATCATTCTCTGTATCAGGTGTTTGTATTCGTATGCATTTCACAAGCAATGGTTTAATGCAGAAAATTAACCTAATGTATGTCCTTTGGGAAAAAAATAAATTCCTCTTTTATTGCTTTTTACAGTTACTGAGCATGATCTGTTATTCCAAAATATGAGGAGAAATTTAGAGTGCCCTTGCACTGCAGAAGTAATTTGGAGGAATGGGAAATTATTTCATGTCCTTCCCTGTCAAGATATTTGTGCATCAGATCTGAAAACCTAAATGCTGCATGACTGGGTAAAAAATTCCAAAAGTTATGGAGGAATAGAAGTCAGACCATCAGCAAAACTGACAATGGACTTAATGTAAGAAAGAGACTCTACAGTACAAGGACTGTTACTATAATTCTATGAGAAAAAGACTTTAATGAGATGGAATAAGATCCTGCAACAGGGAATCCTAAAGTACATATTTTCAGGACTAGCAGGCAGATTTTTACATAAGCCTACACATTCTTTGATCTACATGCTAAGACTAGGCAGAGGACAGTTATAAACTCTTACTTGGATTTAGCTGACTTGCCAACAGCAGTTACACTGATTTTAGAGTTTTGTGCATGTTCCTTACATTCTACATCAGCAAAAATGAAGAGTGGCTTTTTTGAAGTCTTTACTTTCCCAATACCTCCTGAAAAAGTTAATTTATATTGCCTTTACCTTCAGGGAAAGAAGCAATAGGTGGAGATACAAAGACAAAAACATTTATTTTGCTTTGTATTGTGGTTCACCTCAAGGCTAGAAGAGCCAAGAGGGAGCTAATAAAACAAGAATGTAAGGATGACGTCAGAGGAAGAGATGATAGCTATTTATGCTGCCTCTGACCTTTTAAATAAGGTCTTAGAACCTAGCCCTAAGTTTATCCTCATAGAAATGATATGTGAAATTTATATGCAGACTTTTTGAGGGTTGTACTTAGTCTACAACTAGTTTTGTCTCTGGTGAGTTCACTATTTGTAAATTTATATAAACTCTTGTTGTGTGTATGTATCCATGTCTTCTCACTGGCTGAGATATTTTTCCTTCCTCTTTCGAGGTTTTATATTTATTTATGTATTTTTTTCAATTTCCTACTGTTCACATTAAAGAACTTGTTCTTGTTTTCAGTTCTCTGTCTGTTAACCTGTTTGCTGTACTTGTTTACCGCCCATTTCTCATCATGAGCCTTGCACAAGCTTCTATTAAATTGCTGTAAAACACAAAATAATACAGAGTTCAGAATAGATGCACCATTAGCAAAAACTTGCTAGGAGACAAATACACTCAAGCTATTAGCACATATGTTATGGTTCACTGTGCGTTGGTAATGCTTTTATTTGACCAGTTCCTATGTATTTTTGAATATTTTTTTTGTTTACTTGCTGTCTTGTTAAGGTGTGACTAACCAGGATGAATTAATGTTCTGCCATGCTGAAAGTAGCCCACTGTTTTCCTTGTCTGCTTCCAGCTGCCTACCCATTACAAAAACAGTTTCTCAGTTCTTTACATCAGACTCTGTGAAACACAATGTGCAAAGGCGCAGTATCAAAAAAAAGCGCAGCTTTTTACAGAGGAACTTCTTACAAAACTACAGGTATACCTGTCATTTAGAGCACTGGATGTTAGGCCTTGATTTCATCTTCAGGGAATCCACCTAGCTTTGCTTCTATTTTAATGAGAAAAGTGGACATCACTGAGGCCAGTTCTGTTTAATACATTTATCAATGTAAGAAGAGAGGATCAGGTGCACTTTCCGTCAGTTTGGAGTTGACACCAAGCTGGGCAGGAATGGGGATCTTCTGGAGGGTAGGAAGACACTACAGAGGGATCTAGACAGGCTGGATCAATGGGCTGAAGCCAATTGCATGACATTCAATGAGGCAAAGTGCTGGGTCCTGCAGTTTGGTCACAGAAACCCTCTGCAGCACCTGGGGAAGAGGGGCTGGAAAGCTGCCCAGCAGAAAAGGGCCTGGGGGACTGGTGGAGAACTGCTGAACATGAGCCAGGATGTGCCTGGGTGGCCAAGAAGGCCAAGGGTGTCCTGGCCTGCATCAGCACTAGTGTGGCCAGCAGGACTTAGCAGAGCACATTTGAGGTGTTGATGCTGCACCTCAAGTCCTGTGTTCTGTTCTGGGCTCCTCACCAAAAGATGAATATTGAGGTGCTGGAATGTGTCCAGGGAAAGGTAACAAAGGTAATGAAGGATGTGGAGCACAAGCCTCAAGAGCAGCTGAGGGAGCTGGTGTTGTTTAGCCTGGAAAAAAAGAGGCTCAGGGGAGAAATAGCCTCAAATTGTGCTGGGGAGATTTAGATTGGATATCATGGAAAATCATCTTCCAGCAAGAGTATACCTTCTTTGCTCCAGCACTTCCCCTTGGTTTCCGTGGCCTGCAATTCCCAAAGACCAATCTCACTAGTAAAGACTGAGGGAAAGAAAGCATTCAGGACTTTCGCCTTTTCCATGGAGAAGATACGCATGTTAGGTATCCAGTCTTGACGTCAATGACAAAACATAAAAATATATCAGAAGAAACAGATGCTGGGCCTTAAAGTACAGTATTTCCAGTAGATTAGAAATTCACTGACAGCAATGTGAAAAAAAAAATCTCCCAAACCTATATCTAGAGAATATCCGTGCATAAATTACATAAACCTAAGGAAAAGGAGAGATTTTGGGTTCAGAATACCCCTAACAGTGTCTGTTATATTTGCTGAGACAAAAGATTAAAACACCCAGAGGGACTGAGCTATGAGCAATATATATGCATACTTAGACTCACAGTTTTGACTGAGTCATTGAAAAAAAATATTGAAAAAACATATTCGCAAAAATCTTCTTAATAAAAGCTGCAGACCATTCCAAGAGATCTATGCTATCAGGAAACAAAACACGCTTTCCCATGCTCTTAAATTCTCTATAACACATATGATTCAATATTTCGGTGTTTCCCAGGAAAGTTAGACAGAGAAAAAATTGTCCTAGTGGACTTCACAGACCTAAGGCTTTTTTTTTTTCCATCTATATTCCTATGGAATACTTATTTGTTTCAGCACTGCTTTTAATTTATATTTTTATGGTACATATAGTGTAGAAATAAATAATTGTCATCCAAATTTTTCAGGAGTGCATGCACACGAACACACACACACACACAAAATATTTTCCAGCTGAACTAGAAATGCTACTATTATCTGAATCTCTTAAAAAAAATCTCATAGCTATCTTTCCCTCTGGACGTTATCTTTTTGCGTCTTTATTTTATAAGTTACACTGCCTCAAACAAGCACTGTAGGTTATACGTGTGCATTTGACACACAGGATCTTGAAAATCTCTAAGATGGGGCTGACACTTGAGCTGACAATAAAAGTAGACTTCATCAACACAAGTGACAATGAAAAATACTTGTACTTACTAATTTCAATGAGGACACAACAAGTCATAGAGACTCTTTAAAGCTTTCAAGCTCAGCTTCAAATAGAACACATACAAGTAGACATGATTCTCCTCTGGCTGTGTCCTCATCATGAGTAAGGTATTAAGTTTGCTAATAAGTTTATCTAAGAACTGTAATATTGTACTGCTGGTTCTGCATTGTTTAGGGGCAAAAGAATCCTTTAGCATCCATTCCCAAAAATTTCTCTTTTTTTAAACTATCATTCATATGAGCACATTTTTAGATATATTGTAAACTACTAGGGAAAATCCCACAAAAGCTCACATGCACTTTTCAACTGCTATGGAATGCATCAGAAATGCTTAGCATTTAATCTGAAGGATAAAAGGGTAAGAGAATGGAAAGAATTCTATGAAAACCTAAATACTCTGGATATCTCATGGCAACATAAAGAAAAACAGCAGACACTTAATTGCCATCTTCACCTATACAGTTGAAAGAGGTCTGCTGTAAAAATTACAGGTAATCAGTATGAATGCAGCTATAAACAGAACCACGCATGGCACCCTGCAATTTAATTCTGTCCCTATTACTGCTGGGTTCCACTTTTATATTTATAGTATGCATAATGGACGAATACATTTTAGAAGTGATCCAAGGGGGAAAAAAATCTTTCCTTTTTGACATAGTCAGAATCAACTACTTGTTTTTCTTAAATCCAAGTTAAAATATATTTGGGTTATGCCTGAGTTAGGGAAGAATTGAGTTTGGTTTGTGTAGCAAAGAAGCTATGTGAAGGAGAAAATTTCATTAAATAAAATATTATATATATATATCTCATAAACATAATCAAAAAGTCAAATAAAGAAAATAATAAACAAATTTGCACCAATAACAAATGCAAAATAATTAACAAGTGAATATATATTGTTTCCAGATGTACAGGTATTTGTCTGTCAACCACTTTTAAACTCTGCCTTCTGGCTTACCTTAGCAATAACTTTTAAAGTATTTATCATTTAAATATAAGATACATAATTTAATGGATAATATATTATGTGTTGAAAAATAATTTTCAAGGTATTTGTGATTTTGGGTGTCTTTCTATGGTCAGCTTATGCAACTCAACTTTAATTTTGCTTGAACATTTGAGTCCTGAAGTATCTATTGGGGATTTATTTTCTGTCTTGTACAATTGTGATGGGTGAATTCATCCTCTGCATTCAAATTTCTGCTCTTCTTTAGTGAAAAATAATCTGATAATTGAACAGTGTCTATGCAGCTCAATAACAATTTCAAATACAAGCTCAGTGACTTATTTTTAACTAATTATGTAAAATAAAATTTTAAAGAAAATAGAGATAGATAGTAACATGAACCTTATCAATAACTAAGTCAAAAGATTTCTCTGTTTTTATAGGAAAGACATAACAGCACTGTTGTTCTGCCTGAGATGCATAAAAAGGAGAGTGACCCACAGTTCGAAGGAAGTAAGCAGGTCTCTACTCCGCTCCTATGAGACTCTGCCTTGAGTATTATATCCATCCCTGGAGTCTTCAGCACAGAAGGGCCTCTTGGACCTCTTGGAGTATGTCTAGAGGAGGACCAGAAGAATGATCAGAGGATTAGAACACCTCTTCTATGAGGAGAGGCTGAGACAGTTGGGGTTGTTCAGCCTGGAGAAGAGAAGGTTCCGAGGAGACCTCACTGCAGCCTTTCAATTTTTAAAAGGTACCTGTAAGAAAGACAGGGACAGACTTTTTTTACCTGGGCTTGTAGTGATAGGCCACTGGATAATGGTTTTAAACTAAAAAGAGTATAGATTCAGATTAGATGCAAGGAAGAATTTTTTTAATATGAGAGAGGTAAAACACTGGAACAGTTTTCCCAGAGAGGTAGAAGATGCTCCATCTCTGGAAACATTCAGGGCAGACAGGGCTTTTGAGCAACTTGATCTAGTTGAAGATGTCCCTATTCACTGCAGGGGCATAGGAGTAGATGATTTTTAGAGGTCCCTTACAACCTAAACTAGTCCTTGATTTTATGATGCTCTTGCTACTACTTAATGAAAATAATAGGTTTAGAATGGATGTGTTGCATTCATTGAAATTAGTTGCCAAAATCTTTGCTAGCAGGAAGACCATTAAGAAGTGAATATTTTATTGCAAGAATCTTTTTCTGCATGTTTAAGAGGGCAGGAGTGCATGTCAAACTGAGGGAAGATATTATTTTGCTTTGCAGTCTGTGTCTGCGGTCATACCCAAGGTCTTTGAATGGGTCCCACAGAGTGTGGACAGAAGACATAACCAGTACCATACACATCAGATCTGCCTCTATGTGTTGCATTATTATTTCTATATGTGCTGCAACTTTGAAAGCTGAGATCTGTGCTTTCAAGAGTCTGAATGTGGCAGATATACTCATGCCATTCTCTACGCCATATAGAAACACATCACTTAGAAACCAAGCTGCCCATGTTGCCATGGATCCTGGGGCCACATTGGAAAAGCATATGTTTTTCTTTGTTGTTGGAAACTACAAAATATTCTTTCGTTCTGTCTCTATAGCATCCTTTACCATGCCTTATCTACTGCTGTGATATAGTTGCCATTATAACAGAGCTAGTACTTTGTATTCACAACTTTATTATTCAATAACCTTTCTTTTCTGTTGAGAGATTGCCTGCTGTCCCTGTGTTTGACCTTTAAAGTGAAGTAATTCTATCTAGCAGACCTTTCTTTTATTTCAATATTTGTAAAACACCATCCACTCTTGCAAAATGTTCCATAGAATCATAGAAAAGTTTGTGTTGGAAGGGTGACCTTAAAGGTCATCTAGTTCCAGCCCTTCCGCCATGTCCGGGAATCTTTCCACTAGACCAGGTTGGTCAAAGACCCACCCAATATGGCCTGGAACACTCCTAGAAATGGGGCATCCACAGCTTCTCTGGGCAACCTGTTACAGTGTCTCACAACTTTCACAGTGAAGAAATTGCATAAAATCATTCTAACAGAACCATCTCCACTGTTACTGGGGGACGGTTTATTCAAATTCAAAGTTCCTAACCTCTAATTTTCTCTGCCGTTGATTTGCTTCATAATCTCAGACTTTTCTGTGATTTAATTGGCTCAGTTTTACTTTGAATTGATATTATCTAATTCAGTATGATTCTTCTGAAGGCTTAGTAGAGCATTGTTCATGATATTAAAAGGAAAATGTTACATGAATGCATATTATCAAGTTTAGCTGCTTTGCATCAGCCTGCTGCTCATTGGTGTTGCCTATAAGCAAGAATGAATGACATAAACTGTATTTGACAAAAATGTCTTCAGCAATTGCTAGAAGTAGTGCTATGAATATACTAAAAATAATGACACTGTCATTGTATTCAGGCTGACAGGCTTTGCTAAGAGGCAAGGAATGTTAACTTAGGCTTAGATCTGTTAAAATACTGTATTCTGGACATGGCTTCCTATGTTTGGCTGCTTTGTTGTGCCAGCAGGATGAACATCTGACGATCTGCAGCAGCTAAAGCCTGTGACCTCAAATACATTGACATGCTCATGCTAATATTGTTTATTTGGCTATTGGAATCAAGCTGATTTATGCCAAGTTGGTTTAGAGAACTTAAAAAACACTGTATAACTACATGCATCTATCCAGAACTGTCCACACACATCTGTCCAAGCTTTAATCATTCACTAGTCTTCCAGATCGAAGGGAATCCTTTTTTTTTATGTTTCTTTCAAGTGTCTGTTTTACAGCTTAATTGTTGTATTAAAACATAATATATTTCATAATAAGCATTTTAATTAATGTTAGACAATATAAGCTCCTGAAGAGATTTTACCTAATCAGAATTCTTCATCTAGTTTGATATTTAAAATAGCATTTTTTTTCTTTAATTAAGAAAAATTAGTACTTAATCAACTGATTAAACCAAAACCAAGTCTGTTTTTAAAAGATTTTATATTAAAAGTGCTTAAATTTTGCTTCTGCTTTCAAAGATATAGATAGGCAAAAAATGCAGAGGAAAGGCAATGTTTTATTCTCCTCAGAAGCTCCATTTGAATATAAAATGTTCTTTGCAGCAACTTTAATAAATATTTGTAAAAAATATAGATATGTTTTAGGTACTGACATAAAACTATATATTCTGAACACTTCACCATGATCAACCATTTCTTTACTAATTTCTACTGAGAAGTTATCTGGGAAGCATAAACTTCTTAATTGTGTTTTGGCTCATTTATTCTACAATTTTTTATTATTTTGAGACAGAATAATTTCCTCACTGTATCATCTGAACTCTACTTATGCTCAAATAATTCTTGCTTTCTTCTAAAACTTTAGCATAGCTTTTGACATTTCCTTATCCATTTTGCTAGGATCCATTTTATGAACACCAAGAATTCCACTTGTATCTAAAACAATCTCATTAGATTAAGCTACAGCTTCAGCATTTACCCATGAAAGATCTTCACTATAAAATATATGTTTATATTTTATTTCTTCTTTGATAGTTCCATTCCTTCCTTGTGGGTTCTTGCAAAACAAATTTTTTCTTAAAGATATTATTTGTGGCTGTACCTAAACAGTGTTTTTCCTGGTGCGTTTTTGCTGCCATGTCTCTATCTGTTTAATTTTCTTTTTCTTCTGGATGTATAATGAAGATTTGATATAATTTTGTATCTTTAAAAAAAACCCAAAACTTTCTCTAACTTTAAACCAGGTTCTTAACAGCGTTTCCCTCGGTTTTGGGTCTCAGATTACTATTATAACACTGTTTACTGAGATTCTAGATACCTTTCAAAAAGCTCTCACTAGTCTCAAGACTTCTTTTAATTCTATTTTTTTTGAGTTTCTTACAGAAGACTTATGAAATATAGACCCCAAAGCTTTCCAAGGCTTAAATTTCCTTAAGTATCTTTTAATTTCTTTTGCACTCTTCTCAACAGCTATGAATGTAATGTAATTGCATAAGTTGGAGTTTTTACCTGTGTCCCTTATTTAAACATTTTATTTTTTTCCTACAGGTTCACTTCTCATTCTCTCTCTGCTACTGATATTTTCTAGTGCCAAAATTTTCTCTAGTTTACAAATTATAATAATATTAAATCCTTAAGATGATAAAGGAATGAGAATTCTATTGCTTTTCCTCAGTTAACAATATGAAATTAGCTTTAAATAGACTAGGATGCTGTAGAGGCTGTTTTTCTATTTTGAACAGTCTATTATGTACAGGTTATTTTAATATTTTTCTGCTCTATAACAATGTTTTCAAACTTTTCATAAGAATAAATAGCATGCATTTTTTTATAATAATATATATTTAAGGCTATACCATAATCCAAAAATATGACAAGCAAGTGCAGTAATTTATATAAAAAATAAATTTAAGCATGAGATTTATGATAACCAGTGAAATAGAAGAGCTTTAAGTTATTGTTTTTTCAAGTGTGATCAAAGATGACTGACCACTATTCATTGGCCTGCAGTTTTGGGTGCGATAGAGAAGAAAAAAAAGTTGATCATTAGAAGAGTGGAAAAAAAATGAAACTGTGAAGAGAAAGGGCTAAATTGAATGCACTGATAAAAATTAGACAATGACAGAAATCAGGACAAGAGTAAAATAATTTCAGTTTAAAAGTTTCTTTTAAATGATGAGAAATGCTGCAGTGTAGACCTTAACAAAGGACAAAATTCTTTTCTCCAATCTGCACTGCAGATCTTAATGGTATATTCTCCAGCTACCTAGTATACAGGGCTCCCACTGATTTTAATAAATGCTCTTTTCATAAAACTATCGCAGAATATGAACAGAAATCAAGAAGATAAAATTTTTACTGTGTAGAAGGGTTTCCTGATGTTCAGCGGGAACTTCCAGTATTTCAGTTTCTGCCTCTGGTCCTGTCACTGGACACCACTGAGAAGATCCCGGCTCCATCCTGTTTGCACCCCCCTATCAGATATTTTTATACACTGATCTTTTTCCCCTCAGTCTTCTTTTCTAGGGTGAAGAGTCATAGCTTTAAAATATCATTTCAAAATACCCAATTAAGGAGTGTTATTAATGAATTTGTAGAACATTAGGCAAATGATTTTTATGATTTATTTAATTTGAAACTAACGCTGGACTCAATTCAAAGAATAATATGATATGTTAGTTGACAAAAGAATCGCATTTATATACATGTGGTGGATTGCATATATTTAGATCTGAATGAATTTATAGAATTGCTATTAAAATATAACTTCTGTTTAAAAGGAAAAACAAATGCAATATTTGATTGATAATTTTTAAGGTATTTCAGTAAACAATCTGCATGATCCCTAGCATTTCATATATGATACAAAGTACTCAGTAATAACAGTGAAATGGATTTTCAAATATGTATATGTAATTTCTTTCAAACAGCAGATAATTTAAAAAGTTATAGTAAAAAGAGTAAAACTGTACATTTGGTAGACAAAGAAAGGGAAAGGAAAAAAGGAATTTTTAAAATTCAGACTACCTTAATCTAAACTGACTTAGAGTCTAAAATAGGTGAGCAAGATGGGTTTTTTGTTGGTTGGGGTTTTTTAATCCAAACTAAGATAAAAAGAATAGAAAAACAGAGATTATAAAGAATCCAAAGGAAATTGTGCTCAGAGAAAGAAAATAGCTTATTCCAAAACATAGCAATTAGTGAAAAGCCTTCAGCTTCTCATCTAACTTCAGACATAGGCAGTCTACTTATCTCTTTGATGTATTGACACAAGGATTTATTTATAATCAATACAGAGTAGCAGGAATTTTTAGGCTGTGATTTATCTCATCTTAACTAGATATCTTAATTCAGATGAATCACATATTGCAACTGTTTTTTTTTTTCACTAACTATAAAAAAAGCTAAGAACAACTACTTATGATGCAGACTTCACCCTTTAATTGGATAAACCCCTCTCACTTCAGTGGCTCTTGGATTTCTAAAAGCAAAAATATGGTTTTTTATAATTGCTTAGTGAAACATATCAACATGCCAAATTAGTCCAAAATAACCCATGAGGGGAAAGGATGCCTCTTAACCTGAACAGGAGTGATTCCATTCACTCTAGGACTAATTCTGCTAATTTCCCACCAAGACAAATTGATTTGGGGATATTGAGCTGACTGTCTTGTATTAAAGTTCTAATCGTAACTGAAGTCCTTGGTGGAAAAACTTTCAGCGGAAAACAATAATAAAAAGCACTAATTTATTATCCTCAAGTTTCTGAATACAGTAACTTTTAAATAATTCAATAGTTAAGCAAACGCACACACTCCCCTTCTCATGCACCCCCTTCCACACGCAGCCAGGCGCGCGCACACAGACACACACACACACAGAGCCAGGCTCAGCATAGCAGATCATTAGCACCTTGGAAAAGACTGAAATGCTAAATACCTCTCTTCCTGTGCAAAATATCTGGTACAATCATGGGAAAATTCTGTTTAATATCTACCTTGTATTTAAAACACAGCTTTTTATTTAATTTTGTTTGCAGAATATTGTCATTTAATTTGTTTAATTAAAATTCCTATTTCTTACGTGCTGTACTGCTATGAATATTTTCTTCTAAAAATAGAAAAAAATTATATGTTTTCAGGATAAAACAGTGGTTTATACAATTTTAAACCATAATGAAATGGAAGAATTTATTTGTCCCTCACCAAGGTGGAATAAGAATTTTAATCACAGACCATTTACAATGAATTACAAGATGGTTTCAAAAAATTTTGATCCTCATTGCTTATTCATTGTAAACAGCAATTTTTCAGTGAATGGAAAGTATGCGTGGTATATCTACATTGGTTAAAACACCAATTACTACTAATGGCCAGGATGAACTGCAGTAAATAATGCCCTGAATGATGTTTTACCTTCCTCTTTGTCACATCATGAAATGCTAACATGATAAAGTGTCGAAATACAGAGTTTTCCTCTTTAATAGTGTCCCATGTTGAAACCCATCCCATGTATTTACGTTGTAATTCTTATATATTTTAAAATTTGATATCTTCTGCACAGTTTTCATTAACCTTTCTGTTACAGTAGTGAAAATCACAGATAATTACAATTTTGTACAACTCTGAATTTACACCAACAGCTGAGAGAAGACTTGCTCCTATACTTAAATTTGAGTTTCTTCTATATTCAAACTTTGTTTCATCATCAAGAGTCTCATTTATTGCTGCTCAAAGCCCCATCCAACCTGACCTCGAACACTTTCAGTGATGGGACATCCATAATATCTCTGGGCAACCTGTTCCAGTGTTTCACCACCCCCACAATAAAGAATTTCTTCCTTATATCTAGTATATGTCAGAAATAATAAACCTAGGCATATAAAATTTGAGGAAAGATTTGAAATTATTTTGATTTGAAACACATTTTATATTAATAATAACCTACAGATGACTAAAATATGTTGATGGGCGTTTGAACTTGACACTTTTTGAAAAGTGCATGGAATTTAAAATTAAAACCAATAAAGTTACAAACTTATTACAATTTTCTTTTTCCTCTGATATTCAAATTTGCATATGTCAAATCTCTATGCTTCATACAAATCTCTCAGACACTCTTGGAACAAGATTTTATTTCAGACTAAAATATGGTTTACATAGAACACTAGTACTAGTGAAGGTCCCACCTTCTCATTGGATTTGTGTGCACAATACATTTTATCCAAACTGGAAAATTCATCCCAAGTGTGTTATATTTATATTTCTTACTGCACCAGGCCTCAAGATTCTGCGAAAATGATCCTGTGGACCTCGACCATAGCTCATGTGAAACAGATGAGAGGTGGTGATGAAGAAGTTGAGGGAGAGAATTAAGAGCATATGGCCCATACAGACACCAGAAAGTACTTTTTCATATGATCCACAGCCTGAAATATTGTTTAGCACCATTTAAAGGCTGCGTTTGACAAACAGGGCTGAAACAGATCTTCAAAATATCTTGTAGATCAAAATCCCTTTAAGCAAATATCCTGGCCAGTCACCTTGCTGCTAAAAATTCACCCTCCACGCCAGCTGATCAGGCCTAACAATATTGTTGCAAAAGTATTGTGAAAAAGGTAGGCACATTTTCATAGATTCAGGGGAAAATCCCCTTGGATGATGATTCCTCAGGAAAGTGTAGCAAGTTATGTATCCTTATCTACTGTGTGATATCTAAGTTCGTAGGTTGACCATCTGTCAGCACCACTTTAGAAAATAAATGTTTGATCCACAAAAAATATTTCATATGTCCTGTCTATCTGCTTCACTTCAGCCAATGAATAGGCTATGTTCCATCAGCAAAGTGTTTATGGTCATATGTTTCTTTAAACTGTGATAATTCTTTATTTTTTTGTAAATCCAGCCACTGTCTATCCATAATTTTCAGATGTCCACGGTAGAGGTGTAATTATGTTTCATATTCACTGAGTCAAAAAATATCATTCCCACTATCCTTGTATTAAATTACTGACATGTAACATCAGTCTGAATTGTGAAAAACAAACTTAATTTGCTGTTTGCCAAGTATCATCTATGTGATACAAATTCTACTTAATAAATCACACCCACACATTGCCATATGATACTACTAGCAATGTCTTCACAACCTTTTCTTCATCGTCAGTTATTTTGGTGAAGTGAATGATTAGAACATAAGCAATGGCATTTGTTCAAGATGCACCAGAAAGAGCTGCAGTCTGTTCTCATCTTCGCTGCCCACGTTAGCACTGCACTGTAAAAAAGAAAGATTACTAGGAAGGGTGTTACTTTTAGGCTAAATTTGTAAATTATATTCGGAATACCCTGTTAAATGACAAGATGCTATTTTAAAACATAGCATCTTAAGGGAAAAAGTCAGCTTTAAAGAGGTTTTGAGATGGTTGTTTCTGGGGAAAAAAAAAATTGGAGGCATCTAAGGTCTTTAGCCATACCATTTTGAAGATTGGTTCAAAACACAGCTCCTTCATATAGGAAGAAAAGAGGACAATAAATGCAACTCATTTCAGAATGGAGCTATATATGTTTCTGGTTGGGATTACTGGACATAATTTCTCGTAAAGTCAAGGGACTGCAGTTAGCTCTCCACTACTTTCCTTCTCTGAAGTTCATCTGCATTTGCTCCTGTATCTAGAGTCCCCATTTATTAATGATGGTATACTTCATCTATGCATTAGAATATTCAACTAGAGCATGTGTCTCATACTTTCTAGTTAAAATTGGCTGGAATTGAATCGGTATTTACAGTGGCTTATATTACAATATTCTTATTCTGACAAGTTTTCTTTAGACAATCTTTCAGTAGCAACAGCAAGTACAGCTTGCAGCAGGAAAAGCCTTGTGAGAAGAGAAAATAGCTACACTCTTCTGCTTTCTCAAGTTTCCCGTAGTTAAATACATGCCAAAAGGCTTTTCATAGTACTACCACTGTCTTGTAGGATATAATCCTACCTTTGATAAAATTACTAATGGGCTACTTTTCCACAAGGCAGGAAATTTTTATTTTAATAATATATTTTTAATAAGTTGGAAACATGAACTTGTGCACCAGTCATGTGGAATGTACTCCTACTTCTTGATAAGTTTCACAACCTAATTTAGAAAATGTTCACTCTGTGTAACTTAAAAATAAGAATTCTAGGCATCTTCATTCTATTGATGTAATTTTTTTTCTACCATGCTCTTATTTTTTTATATTAAACTCATTTTTACCAATAGAAATATTTTTCCATGACAGCTATGGAAAATACCTATGTTTACTCAATATTGCAGCATCAGTATATTGCTTATAATTATTTCAATGTGGTCCCAAACACATCTGACAGCTAGACAGCAGAGGTTAGCAACAGTGAATGGGAATAACCTCTGAATAATTTCAGGAGGTTTCCCAGGAAGGGCTTGCTTTCTGCAACTGCAAATTTTCCTGGAGATATTGTCTGGTTAACAGTTGTGTAAAAAGAGTATTTTTGCACAAACCTTGGGGTAAATTCTGTCTCAACTTTACCAGTGAATGCAAAGAGGGTAAAGGTGGTGCTTCAAACCCCTCTGTGCACTTTCTGTACCAAGAAGGAGGTGACTCCAGAAATAAGTTTTACATCTCTCTTCAGAGCACAAGGCACATCATCACTTCATGCATCTTTTTGTGGGACTCATGGCATCTAAGGACTAAGAGGCTCTCTTGATTGCTAAAGTGTGTTCAGCAAAAAAATTTGTACCAATAGCAAATTTGAACACAACTACAATAGGGTCAGTTCATATGCTGGCAGGGCAATACCTACCCCAGTAGTAACATGTCACCATTAGAAGACTGTAAAAATATTTGCGTACATGCCCAAGTTCTGGGTTGTTTAAAGTCTTCACTCTAAATATAGTCTATGTTTTGGACATATTTAAAAAAAAATGAATCATATTGGAAATGAGCATCTCTCACCGGCTCAGGGTAATATAAACTGCATTTCTTCATGAGTTTAATTCATTGGATTTCAGGGAAATTGACACCATCTCCTTTCCCATAGATTTTCTATGAAGCTAAGGAGTGGGAGAAAACTTTAAACACTGAAGATATGAATTTGTACTTCACAAGCTGATGGGAATTTTGCTATTGATTTCAAAGGCTATCCATGTACCAATTCTTCCCTTGACTCAACTGCTTTTCCTCCTTTGTAATTCGGCTTCTGGTTTTGGCAGAGTAAAGGATACTCTTCCTTTGCATGCTTGGGTTTTCTGAGGTTAAGTATATAGGCTTTCTGACTGCCTTGTGCTTGAGAACAAATCATATATGACACATTATCACAATCCCCATTTATGGCAATTTTCCATTGCAAGTATTTGCAGATTGTGGAGAAAAAGAAAACAGATTCAAAGCCTTATATAATTTTGACTTTCCTGCCAAATTAGCCCTCAGAGAAGAATAACTCATTTGATTCTTCTTGTACTCTGCTCCCTTTCTTTCAAAGCATTCAAGACATATTTTTACCTTGTCAGCCATCAGTTGCATCAGGGCAATGGGAGAACTTTATTTTACTGCACTCTTCATTCCAACAATGCAGTGGAGCAGCCAAAGTTGCAGGTAACTGTAACAAGAACTAGATCTGAAATGTTTAAGCAGATCAAGGCAAAGACAAATTCATCTGTAGAAGATTTTGAAGTCGTAAGGTAGGGAGTGTAGTTCCTATTTTATATGATGGGTTCACTGCTCTGGCACTGAGCCCAAGCAGAAACAGATTCTGTAAAGAAAAATCATACAGGTATTTTAATACTTTATTAGTAGGTAATTGTCCTTCTTTACTAAATGCCATGGAGTCCAAGAGCAGCACTGTTTTTCCAGACAGCCTGTTTTAAATCTTCCAACTTGCAGCTTTAGTTCAGGCAATCTTTGTAAGTAAGGAAAAAGAATCCTAGGATGTCTGTATGACAGGGGAAACTGTTCCATGAGTCATGTTTACGTTATAGGCTCTCCATTTGGAGTACCTTGAGAAGCACCTTCAAACTGCCCATGTCTTGATTAAAAAAAAAAAAAAAGATAATCTCAGTGAGAGGAGTCAGTGAAATTTTACTTCATTTTTCCCTTTTTATCTCGCACAGATTAAATCTTACCTATGTTCCACTCAAACACAGTGCCAGACAGGAAATTTCAAAAAGTAGAAAACCACTTTAATTTTGATGGAAGAGATAAACTGAATTTTTAAATTCACCATTTTTCTTTCCCCATAAATGTTGTTGAATATCTAAGAGGTTTCTTTTCTTTCTTTATGGTTTCTTAATATAATAGAGTTGTATATATGCCATTTTTTAACACATATGCTATAGGACACTGTGAAAGTAATTAGCTATAAAAAGAAATTCAAAAGTTTATAACTATTTAGAATAAAGAAAGTCTAAGGTAATATAATAAGAAGAAAACAGCAGTTTTCTTCTTCTGATGAAAAAAAAGTGGAGGAAATTGTAGAGTGCAGGCGTATTATTTCACTTCCTGAAAAGTTGAGTAGGTTTGTTATGGCCAATGGTTTTCATTAGGAAGCAAGAAATTCCTTTTGAAAAAAACTTCAAATTAACTTCACATGAATGCTATGACATTTAATTTCACCAATCACAAACAGAAATTCTCATCACCTGATATGGAAATCATGCTGGTAATGGACATAAGGATACCTGGACCATGCATTAGGAATATAAAGAAGCATTGGAATCCAGGTAAGACTGTGCTCCTGTACTAGTGAGAAGAGAATGCAACAAGGACATTTTCCTGTAAGAGTCTTCAGGATTACCAGCAGAACAAATTTCTTTATGTGAAGTATATATGAATATAATTAACCTCTAAAAAACATTGTTTTCAAAAGCCTGTTTACAGTAGCTCTTATAATGATACACAGTTATTATAGAAAGATAAATAAAAGCATTTTCTTCAAACTGTTCTGCACTCTAAAACAATCGACAATAAAAATAGCATTTTTTCATGCTGGAAATTATGTTAATTACAAAAATGCCTTGTAGCACACTTGGCACTTTAGTCTCTTGTTTAGCATAGTTTTTTTATTCATCTAATGAGTTTCACATTGACTATTTTTCAACCTTAATTAATGGTGCCTTTGTACTTATGCAGCATCCATGAAGAATTTCTTGGGTTTTATTTTGTACTAGATCCTAAATGGCAGGTTCTGTATTTTGCCATCTGTCTAGCTTTCCTGTTTGATGCAGCTTCTGAGAGGTATTTTCAGACTGGAGGACTACCTACAAGAATGATGTCAAATACATGCATTTTACTCCTTGGTTAATGCAAAGCTATTTTTTCTTTACAGCACAGTAATAATAGGAAAATAATGATGGTAGATTCAATTCCCATACTAATACACAGAGGACTATTATCGTCATTAGAAACCAAGCAAGTCATATTTATTGCACATGCAGTACAACCACTAATGCAAATTACTCTCTAAATTCAAAATTAATCTTTATCATAGGAATGGATTGAATTTTTCTATCGATGTTTTGCTTAAACCAGAAAATCAATTATTTTGATAACCAACTCATAATTCCAACCTAACTTTCAACTACTGCTTTCAGAGAGTTGAAACATGTTAGTTTATAAAACTATACAGTACAGTACACCATACCAGATCAGGTCATACACATTACAGAAAAAAAAAAAACCAAAAAAAAAACCAACCAACAACAAAAAAAACCCCAACCCAGATTCATTCACATCTGCAAGCCCTCAAGAATGTACAGGCTCAAATGTCTCCAGAAAACTTGGCTGGCGGCAAAAATTTTCTACATTTGCATCAGCAGAGGCAGCTGCTACCTTTATAGGATGCAATCTTGCTTATATCACCCTTCAGAGCAATCTTCTGCACTCCTGCCCAGAAGGACTTGGACTTCACGTTTGCATTTCTACAGAGTCCTGCAAACTGAGTCAAAGCTCAGGTAATAGTTTTCTGAGATTTAGAAATGTTAAGTTTTTTTATTTCATCCTGCCTAAGCATATTGTGACTTTCTGAAGTGAAATATGTGGAGTATGTCACATGTATTTTGCATGTTATTTCTCCTTCACATTAAAACTTCTCATGGAACCCTGTGACACCTTACTGCAAAAATATATAGCTGAAAAGAGTGGTTAGGGGATGTTGGAATAGCCAGAAAAGCATGTAAACAATCTAACAATAGAGCCTTGAATTTCTGAATATAATTACACGATGTAAGGTCAAAAAACAATATTTAAAATATTTTCATATAATAATGAGCAGAGGGAAGAGAGAATCCAGATAGGCATTTTTTTTGAAACAGTTCCAGGAAAAATTTAGTCTTAGCTTGAAAGTATAGCATTAAATATTTTTATTCAATGTGAGTTCTCATTACCTAATAATATGATTTGTATAAATGAATTGGAAAACAGGAAATAAACTAAGAAAAGATTCAAGCTATAAAAGATGTGAGTTTTCTCTTACAGTTTAAATTTTTTTTCTATTTCAAGTTAAAAATATTAGGTAGCTAAATGGTCACACATTATTTTAAAAAGCATCTGGACATAAAAAGTGCATAAATTTCTGTACAACTTGGATGTCAGGTATTTCTGAAAACCTTTATTTCACTGCTTCCCAACCCTCATTCAGTTCACTTAAACCCAGGTGAATTTCAGATGCTTAGTGAAACTGTACCTGTAATGCATATAGTTTACATATAATCTGCAGAAAAAAGCTAGATAAATGTGAAGATCTTTTTCAGTAAATGGCATTTAAGTTATCTGTACAAACACACAGATGAGATTTCTGCCGTCTTCTTAAGGCCATTTCCTCCAGAGACTTCTCCATTAAATGTCTGTAATTCTACCCTTCTGGTGACCCTCAGTCAGCAGTGGGATTGTCCAAGTGCACGTAATTACTGTGTGCTATAGCTGCACACTGAGGGGTTCTGTGTGCAGCATCACATGAGCCACGCTAATGTCACCCTATTAGTATAAACTGAGATACCTCAGCTGGCTGACAGCTGGACCTTAAGGGACGAGATTGTGCACTGATTTTGTAATAAAAATTAGGTACTAAGAAGGAGGCCGGAAAATTTAAATATTTCTGCTTGCAGCTTAAGCAACATTAAATCTTTATCTGAAAAACTGTGTGAATTACCCCTTTCGGCATTCATAGGCCAAAAATGTGAATAACACACTAAGAACTGTCAGAAGAGTAACAATTGCAATCATTAACTTATAAAAATAATTCATTTGAAGAAGTCAGGAAGAAGGACTGATCATGCAAATATCCTACCCTGAGATTCATTCTGTTTATTTATACAGATTTCTCATTGGACGTGTGCTTATGATGATACAAATACTTGCAAAGCTTACCAGATAAACCATGTGTTCTCTTCAATCAGCAAAACATTTATTTATGGTTGGATTTGCTAATTACATTTGGACTCAAGGTTCTTAAAGGTCTTTTCCAACGTAAATCATTCCATAATTCTCTAAGTCACACATCCTGCTCTATTGAGATATGTCATCAGACTATGCTAAGATAAATTTTTGGAATTGCTAATTAAAATTCTACAACCAGAGTGAAGCTGAGGAGGATACACAGATCACTACAGTTACCTTGTGGCATGCCAATACTTCCTTTTAATCACTGTGTTTTTCATTTTTAAATCCATGACATCATCGACACTAATTAAATTTCTTTTGGACAGGAAGGAAGATATTATTATTCTCATTTTACTGATGGGTAAGCTGAAATGCAAAGCAGTTAATTCGAAGTGAAAAAGTAATAAAGTCAATACTAAAACTCACCACAGTTTTGTTTACCACCCTAAATCCTTACTATCCCAAAATACAATAACAGCTGTAAAAATTTTGTGGCTACTTAATTTTTTTCTATACCTACACAGCAGGGTAAGGGATAGACAATTCCAAACAATGGTAATCCACAATAAAGCATCCTTGACATCATGTTCAGGTTTTGCATAGCTAGCTCTTCACCTGATAAAGTTATTCCACTGCAATGGTTTGGGGACTACCTTAGAAGGCTGGATGTTGTTTGGTTTTAAACCATCTTGACAATTCAGGTATTCAACAGCAATAAGAATGTTTAAAATAAGACAGTGTTATGCACGGATTTTCATATACGACAGACATACTTCTACAACACAGAAGGCTGACCTAACACTTTACTACATATGGGTGAAGTGGCATCCTGTTCCCCATAAGTTGTTCTGCTTATTTTTAACTGCTTTCCTACCAGATTAGTGAGCTGAAATAGCTCAAAAAGGAAATCAGGTAAGTGCCAGAGCTTTCAAAAATAAACAAACAAACAAACAAAAAAACCCCATATGCAAAATAGTGATTTGTAAGTGCATTTGAAAATATGTTTTTTGTATTTTTCATTGATACATGGCATTCTCTAGAATGATATTGCTCCAATATATTTTGTTTAGATTCTAAATGTTATGCATCCTTTTTTTTATCTTAGTAAACAGATTTTCTCTGATATATTCTTTCAAGCTGAAATTGGTTCTAGTAGATATAAACACACTGGTAGGCAAAAGTAGACTATAAAAGGTAACATTCAGAATGTATTTCCCTTAACTTCCCATTAAAGCAAGTGAAGAAAGCAGGCAGGAGATCTTTAGATAACATGCTATGTGAATTGAAAGGAATCTCTCCTTATTTGAAGCAATCGAGAAACTCACACAGTGAAATACAGTTCAGAGAGATGAAAGGGTCACATATGATGTCAAATCTATACTTTTAATGTTTGAATTCAACAAGGTTTCTTTAAGTACAAAAATATAAAATAAAGGTCTGTTTTAGAAATACGTTTTCTAATTAATTGAGGATTCAGGAAGGCAACCCTGAAATTAAAAGGATTTAGGAATATACAAATACCAAGACTAGCAGTTCATTAGCTTTAACAATGTCTTTGGGATAAGATTTATTTTTAACTTCTTCTTCTAGTGGGTCTGATGTCATTAGGAATGCTGCAATTTAAAAAAAAGAAAAGAAAGCTCTTTTAAAAAGCTTGGAGAAAGCAGACAAAAGTATGATTTATAGGGGTTAAGTAGTCCTTTAAAAGGTGTCTCTTGGAAAAGAGATAAAAAAACTCTAATGACTGTGGAATACATTACAAAACTGTAATGAAGCATGTAAGGGGTAAGAGCCTGTAATAAAAATAGTATGCTGGGTTCATCTGTTGAAAACATTCCAGAATGGTTGAAATGATGATTCACTTGTTATGAGAGAAAAAAAGAGAAGAAAACATAAGGAAAAAAATATTTTGAACATACTTTCCCATTCCAAGATCACTTAATGGCTTTATTTCATGTTGTTACTAAGACAATTTCATATTTTATTAATTTTTTTTTTCAATAGAGAGTGAGTTTGTTCACACTAACGATACCATTTTGATGGATCTCTTTTACTTTGTACAGCAGCAGATATGGTTTAGCAGTCCTTCACAATTCATTCCTCCAAACTGAATGAGTGTGGCGGATTTAACTTAATTGCCCATTCCACCAGAATCCTTAATTATCTTTTAAAATGCTTTGCTGTATTTCATTATCTGGACGTGTCTCCCTATCTCCACTTTGAGCTCCTTGATCTTTCATCTACAGGATGATATCCAATTTAGCCTACCAGGGATATAGCCTTTCAAAACCACATATTTTTATCTCCTAAATTCTTACAACTACATTTATACTGCAGGGAACAGTTTGGAAGATCCTAGTCTTTTTGTTTCTCAGATATGTTGCTGTGCAAAATAGCTCTTATTTTAATTTTTTCCCTGCTAAAATATAGGGTCTCTGCTTAAATTATTGTGATGCTAATCCATTATCATATATTCTGTAGTCTTACAGAGTATGCAGCAAAGTTTTCTCTTCTTCTGAGGACATATTACTATTTTTATGAGAAATGCTGAAGGTCTGAATTTAGCTGCAAAGGTCACTGATTCACAGATTGCAAAATTGTTAAGTCTAGTAACAGTAGGAAAAGTGCTCTGTGGCTCTGAGTGTAAATGTCAAGTCAGCTAGCTGCTGTTGGGATAAAAATTTTGAACATAACCTAAGATATCTGCATGGGTATAAGAGAAACTAAAAAGAAGATATTCGTTGTGATTTCTACACTATGGAACAAGAATAAGTATGAAGGGCTAATTTCAGTGCCTAGAAAGTATCATCCTTGGGCAAGTTCTTTTCAACATCTTCATTAACAATATGGACACAGGACTTGAAGGAATATTAAGTAAGTTTGCTAAAGACACTAAATTGGGAGGAGCTGTCAACTAAGTCCCTTGAGGGCAGAGAGGCCCTGCAGAGAGACCTTGACAAATAAGAGAGGTGGGCAATCCCCAACCATACGACGTTTAACAAGGGCAAGGGCTGGATTCAGCACCTGGGACAGGGCAGTCCTAGTTGTGTGTATAGACTGGGGAACAAGAGGCTGGAGAGAAGCACTGCAGAAAGGGAACCAGGGGTCCTGGTCGACAGCAAGCTGAAGGTGAGTCAGCAGTGCCCCGGCAGCCAGGAGGGCCAACTCTGTCCTGAGGGGCATCAGGCACAGCATTGCCAGCCGGGCAAGGGAGGGGATTGTCCCACTCTGCTCTGCACTGGGGCAGCAAGTGCTATGAGCAGTTTTGGGTGCCACAACAAAAAAAGACATTAAGCTACTAGAAAGCATCCAAATGAGGTCTGCGAGGACAGCACTCAAGGAAATGGCATACAGCTGAGTCAGGGGAGGTTTACCTTGGATATCAGGAAAAAGTTTTTCATCCAGAGGATGGCTGGGCACCAGAAGAGGCTCCCGAGGGGGTGGTCAAAGCATGAAGCCTGTCTGAGTTCAAGAAGCTTTTGAACAATGCTCTCATGCACATAGTGTGATTCTCAAGGATGGTCCCATGCAGGGCTGGGAGTTGGACTCGATGATCCCAATGGGCCTCTTCCAACTCAGGTGATTATATGATTCTATGGTTCTGCCCTGGCCACTAAAGGTATAGTGCATGGTCTCATCAGATTTTGATCTGCTATTGTTGGTCAGAATTTATCACTAGTGATATTCTGTAGCATATACTGGGTAATGATATTTATCACAAAAGACAAAGTGCCTTTTCTCAACAGAAATTTGAACGCACACCCCATAATCCTAAAAAATCTTTTCCTTGGAAAAACACTGTCTTATGCCAAGTATACCTCCCAGATCTTAAATAGAGAGAAGACAGAATGAGAGGACATATTACAATGAAGTATTGTCAATTTTCCAGTTCTTTAGCAGTATATTTGTGCTTCCACTATCCTTTTATAAAAAATCATGGTTTTGTATAGCATGTAATTTCCTAGCAAGACACATTTTTGCGACTGACCCCATCACTCTCTGTGAAAATATATTTTAAAAAGTGCAAAACATATGAACAGGCAGTGACAAGTGAAGAAAAAAAAGTATAAGAAGCAGCTCTTTGATACTAAGGTGAGACAAGAAGGAGGAGGAGGGGCTCCAGTTGACAGAGCAGAGAATCCGCTGCAGTCCCTGGAGGACATCATAGTGAAGCAGGTTGTCTCCCTGCAGCCCTTGGAGAACCGTGGAGGAACAGAAACCTACACTGCAGCCCATGGAGGACTCCATGCCACAGCACGTGGATGTGCCTTGAAGGAAGCTGCAGCTTGTGGAGGAAGGACCAGAAAGCCATCCTTGACCTTTAGCACGTAGTGGAAGAGTATGTGCAAACGTCAAAGAGCTGCTAACTCTAATCTACTTTCTTTCCAATACTTGTCATAGGTAAGAAAGAAGACAATATAAGAATTAGAAGCCTAAATACTTTAGCTTGAGGCTCCCATTCTCCCTCCTTTCCCCTTCAAAATTAGTTTTATATGAAATAAAATTCTATATAAAGTTCTTACGGCTTGATGTTCAGGCTTTGTAGAAAACAGGGAGTGCAAATAACTCTTGTCACTGTACTTTTTTTTTTTTCCACATACCTAAAAAAATAAAATTACTGTTTTCTAAGGACTTATGGAAATCAATTGGTAGAGGAGGTGAGAATGAAGAGTATAATTATTCTGAAATGAAAATATCATTTAGGTACCTCAGTTGTTTACAAGTTCTTTACCAGGAACTCTAGACTTTTAAACAGACTTAGGACACAATAGTTATCTCTGGTAATATTTTAGTATGTATAGTACATTCATCTTTAAATAGCTCTATCTGTTTTATAGTTATGACTTACATTTTAAATTTTATTTGAGAAGAAATATTTGTGATTCAGATCATTTACAATTCTGAAGCATTCCAGTTGTTGACAGTTTTTGCTGTCTCCTGAGGGCAGGAAAATAGTCTTGGTACCAATACTGAAACAAACTAGTTGGAAAAAAATATTTTTCTTCATTCTTTTCTGTCCTAACATGCACAGCAGCAAAATCACTGCTATGAGTCTGAGTTGCCCTATCACTCATGGATGGCAAACTTGTAGTCGCTAGTATTTTATTTGCACACATTTCTGATGCTGGTTGTTAACTGTTGTGCAGAAGCATCTGTAAACTATTTTCACAGGAGGACACTCCTGAATTGCTTCACTTGTTTCTGAACCAGAGAACTAAGCTAGCACTGAATTTCTGAGATCTTGCTGTACTAGCCCCCAAACTCATTTCCTTAAAATTAATTTTACTTTAAACCGAAACACTTTATTACTTCATGATATAATCCTGTTGTTCTTAAAGTTCTTAAAAGGTATTGCTTTATAACCACAATAACATATTCCAGTAAGCAAGTATAACATCTGTCTTTAGTAGTACATCACTTGGCTTTGCTTCATGGATCATAATATCTGCAAGAAATGTCATTTATAATAAATATACAGTGTGGAGTAACTGACCACAGGTTTAGGATTCTTTCTCAAATTAATTTTGCTTTGAAATTTAGCTCTTGTCATTTCAAGTGTGCCTTTATTAAAGCAATCAGCTATTTATTACCTGTACCACAATGAAGAACAATAAACAGTGGCCTACCATCACACAACAATTCTAATAAGAATAATGGTCTGAGCCCCCAGTGTAGCACAGGGGGCCTGTAATAAAGCCACAGTTCTCCAGGCATCTTCTCAGCCTGGAGAAGAGCAGACTCTGAGGAGGTGTTATAAGCAGCCCTCCAGTATCTGGAGGTAGCCCACTAGAAAGAGGGAGATGGACTTTACTCAAGGGCATATAGTGATAGGAAAAGAGTTAATGGCTTTAAAACCTGAAGAGTATACGTTTAGTTTAGATATTGGAAAGAAATTCTTTGCCATGAGGGTTGTGAGACACTGGAACATGTTATGCATGACCCATTCCTGGAAGTGTGCAAGGCCGGGTTCAATGGGGTTTTGAGCTTAACGCGGTCTAGTAGAAGGTGTCCCTCTCAATGACATGGGGGTTGGGTTTAGGTGAACAGTAAGATCCCTTCCAACCTAAACCATTCTATTATTCTATGATAATATTCATACTGTGCAGTAAGTAGTTTAAGATAGAAATAATAACAGACAGTATTGATTCTGAGAAACCGCAATCCAATGAGTTTAACTATTTTGGTCTCACATATATGTTCGAATGAGCATTATTATTTGTAGTAACAGTCCTGGCACTTAACTATCATACATACAAGAGTTTTATAATTTTTCAGAGTTCTTATTTAAGAAATTTGGGAGCTTTCTCTCTTTTTCTTTCTTTCTTTCTTTCTTTCTTTCTTTCTTTCTTTCTTTCTTTCTTTCTTTCTTTCTTTCTTTCTTTCTTTCTCTCTCTTTCTTTCTTTCTTTCTCTCTTTCTTTCCTTCTTTCTTTCTCTCAACTTTGATATTAACTTGCAAACTGTGAATTAATTACAGCAAATGACTCTTCTCTAAATATCATTTTGAAGCATAAAAATGGATACATAACAAAATTGCAAAGAGAGAGCATTTCAAAGTGATTTTAAAGTGAGAATTATAGTTAGATATTGAAAATTAAAAAAAAAATGGAATGGAGGATTTAAAGGGATTTTCTTTGTATTTCTGTGATACAGATTTTAATGATCTCAATTTTTACAGAACATATCTTCTGAAAATACATATTGAAAGTTGCTTCTTTGGGCAATAAAAATATTTCCAAAACAATAAAATTGATCTATGCACATGAAAATATAATATTCTAAATATTCAGCATCCAGTACAAAGAATTGCCCTTACACAGTAAGCTTTATGGAGATTTCTACTCTCACACAAACATAGAAGAATTTTTCAACTGACTAGAAAATCTTTAAAACCAAATTTATCTTTGAAAAAAAGATAAATGAAGATCAGAAAATCATATACATCCACACTTCTATATGTTGATTACTAAATATTAGATACGTTGTGTGGGTAAGTACACTTCCCACTCATACACACAGACACACCTCTTCACCCTGTAAACTGATGTGTGATTTTGGGTCTCGAAGAAGGGGCTATCTTTTTTCTGTTCAATAGATTTTGGTTCTCAAAGTCAAGGTGTTTTCTTCCTGGATCTGAAGGTAATAAAATTAATGAAATATTTGATAAAAACTGTCCAAACTACATCTTCATGTGAACCATTTAGTCTAACTTGGGCTGCTTACATACAATTTTTTCTAAGTATTATGGCAACTAAAGAATAGCTATGCCAATGAGAGATCATCTTTTCCTGGAAGACATCCATGGCATGTTTCATACACACCTATGGCATGTATTTTTTATTAAAGGATTTTTTTTCATGAAATCTCTCTACATTTAATTTCTCCAACCTTTGAACTCTGGATTCATTAAAATATGAGAAAAACTCTCATTAAAACCAACACCTTGCTTTCCAAATATCAGCTATCACAAATATGTTTGGTTTCTGTCTAGATAATACCAATCAGTATAGGTAAATTGTAAGTATTATCTCGAAAATAGATTTTCTCTTATCAGAGTTTATATTTTTACAAATATCATTCTTATAAAAACAGTTAAATTTAATATAATAATATTAATTGTTTCTAGAGATTTTGACTGCTAATAAGATCAGAAATTTACTATGGAAAGTTACCTAAGCTCATTTGCTTTACAAGAGCCTTGTGAGAAGTGCAATGTAGGCAACAACATGGTGAGAAACCCATTCCAAAATTACCAACTGAATATCTTATCATGACTTGACTTGATGAACTGAGAAAATTCTAAAGTGTTATTAGTAAAAACACAGTTTGATCAATCAGATTTCAACTTAAGAAAGAACTTGAATATTTGTTAATTTGTTGGATTTCTGGAGGTTGATATTGGAAGCATAATCACTACAAATACAGTGAAATAAATATATATTGATTCTTCAGCCCCATAAAAGTGTCCAATAGAGGCTTTGTTTGTAAGAGGTATGTAATAAACACACGCTTAATTAAATTACAGATGCATACTTCTGAATGGACAAATCATAAATTTATCCTCTTGATAATCAGTACATCAATCATAATAGAAATTATATGAGCAATAAATGAAATTGCAAGCTGGTTTTAATTAAAAGGTAATAGTGCAAATATGTCATGTATATTTTTTCAAGATCACATTGCAGTGCTTCTGCCAGCTATAAACACTATCAGAAAAGCTGAAAATAAATACCTTCCATTGCACTTAGTTTAACTACAGCAGTTTTCACAGGAAGCACTTAAATAACCAGCAGTATATCAAAGCTCCTATCAGGCCTTCTGGATTAGTACTTGCAAGTTACTAAAATGTATGAACCATAGT
The DNA here is from genome assembly GCA_013398955.1 of Callaeas wilsoni. Classification (NCBI taxonomy): domain Eukaryota; kingdom Metazoa; phylum Chordata; class Aves; order Passeriformes; family Callaeidae; genus Callaeas; species Callaeas wilsoni. Next base: position 233,910 of record VWPU01006666.1, read on the forward strand.
ATAATTTAAAGTAATTTGGTGTGAAAAAATATGTTGAGCATATATGGTGCCCTGTCCATAATTTCTAGCTTGCAAAATAAGAAAATAGCCATTATTATAAATACGCAAATTACAGCATATGGAAGATCTATGCAAAGCATGCACCATAAATTCAGGTAGAAACTACAATCTTTTAAAAGGCTGATAACTGAAGACAACAGAGCAGATGCTGGGCTGCATCACGTCACTACACTTTGTCTTCATCTGACAGAACTCTATTGAGCTGGAAGATTCATTTTAACCTTCATTTAAATAGTGACTAAGAGCACATACATTTAAATAACCTTCTCCAGCTCTTTCCATTCCCTCTATTTTCTTTTAGAATATGGAGAACTTATGCTGCAGACTGCAGAGGAACTAAGTAGTGACTAAAGGATCTTGCCTATCAATTGCTTAAAGGTAAGTGGTTTTCCCACCATCCTTCTTCCTTTCTCCTTTGGAAAATCTAAAATGTTTTCATCAGAAAGAGCAAGATCATCTATCACAATATCCAAGACATCCTATGAATTATGTAGGATAAATATTGTTCTCCATATTGTCCTTATTTTACCCTTTTAAAAACTTGACTTTCAGTGGGAAAATTTGGTTATTTAATCTTGGATATTTAGACTCAGTGAAAATTAAGTTATCTGTTTTTCAAAAGTAAATTGTTAGGAACTGATTGTGAGGATTGCTTCTTCAGCAATATGTTTTAAAAGTTTTTGCCAAAACATAGTAGTGAAATTTGGAGAGTAGGAAAAGTCTATTAAACAAATTAAACAAATTAAAAGAAATTATACAAATTAAACAAATTTAAAGAAACTGACCTGATTTGTACAATAATATACAGACACATATATATATACATAGATATGAGTATTTTATTCTTGTAACAAAACCATCTGGCACAATTTAAGCTGCTTAAAACCATAGAAATATTACAATATTTTCAGTTACAATTCATAGAAGAAAGGGCTGATATTTACTTAGTACAGAAAATCATATTAGAAACAATATTCAGGCCAAAGTATTTTCAGATGCAATATGGTTTCAAATAGACTTGGATACTTTCTACTCCTTAAACTGCCAAGAGCTATCCTTATGGTGTGGAGGATAAGTGAAAAAGTGACAACTGGATAAAATGTTTCATTTGATAGTTTGTTTGTGAGTTTGAGTGTTTTCTTTGTTTGTTGTTTCTGGTTTTTTGAATTTTTTTGGTTTTTTTTTTGTTTTTTTTTTTACTTTATTTTGTTTCTAACCTAAGATATCTTTATTAATTATAATGTTAATTAACCCTACCAGGAGATACTTAAGTTTTGATTTGGGAAGTATGTAAAATTAACAACAGTTTTATAGAAGTTAGTGCCTAGAATGCAACATGAAACAATTATGTGGAAAGACAATTTTAATGTCAGTTTTTTCAAAAATGAACTAGTTCACATAAAGGCTTGTTTCAACCTTGAAATAGAGGTACAACTTACTAGCTGGGCATTTTTGTTTCCATAGCTCTAAATATGATTTGATTTGGTGGAAATCCTATTAAAGAAAATGATGTTTCAGAATCTTTGGTTTCCATAGGACACTATAATCTAGAATACTAGCAAAAAACTCACTGAAATTAAAATTCTCAACTTTTTTAGGTGTGACCACGTAATCACTGTACACTTTTGTTTATAGATGCTTGGGACTAACCATTTATTTACAGCAGAATTCTTTACATTGCTTTGTAAATGTGGCAATTTTTTCTAAATATTTTGACTTTTCTGAAGAATACTGGAAACCAAAATCTATAACAATCAGTGTCAGAGCATTACAAATTAATTCACCAGGAAAAAGAACTAGATAGTAGATGAGAAGATGCACTTATTTTTCCAAGTTTAGATTCTAATAGTGGGGTAACTGCCCTTCTAGCCAGATGGCAGAAATACACATGAGGATGTTGCTCTCAAAAGTCTAATGAGAAGCTCTGGTTTGATAAAGTATGAGTGTGTTGTGGGATTCTGGAAATAATACAAAATGGTCTTTGATCAGTGGTGGGAGAAACAGTGGAGAAGTATAATGAGAATACTCTTTTATTTTCTGGGTTTGTTTTCTATAGATAATACCATAAATGCTTTATAGTACTGTACAAATGACAGAGCAGTCAATTGGACCATTTCTGGAAACTTTTGCCAGTGTTCCAAAAAAAAAGCTTATGCAAATATTAGCCAAAAAAAAAAAGTTTATCCAAAAAGCATTACTTTAGAGACTGTAAAGGCTATTAAAAATGCAAAAATTGCCAATGGGAAGCTAATAGGTGGCTAAACATGTATCCACAGGGTACATGTCTCTAAAGAAATACTCTCATACTAAAAGCCATTAATTCTTTATTTAATAATCTTATCCTCCTTCATATTTTAAATGTGAATGAAAAATATAAAGACTCTATATATACCTCAGATTCATCTTACATATAAAGCAAATATTTTTTCACTAGTTTTCTTTAAGTTCTGCTGACTGCATTGCACATTTATTTGCATGCATTTTTGCTTCTTTCTGCTGTCAATACTGTACAATTCATGCTATCTACAAAAAGTAGGATTTCTCTCATCTAAGTAAATGTATTTAATCTTTAGGATCCCTTTATATTAAATTGACAGAAAAGTAATTGATTTTTTCCACCTAACATTGATTCTTTTGGCAAAGGTCACCTTGAGAAAACATTTTTCTTCTAGGATTCAACTCAAGGATTGAAACAATTGAGAAGACTAGTAGGCACTGGATCCACTTCAGCCTCTGTGGATATATATTACAGAATAAAATTATCAACTTTCTAAACTTTATTGACTGTACTGAACAGAATTCTGACCATAATCTGTTTCACATGTAGATACCCCCTTTAAAGACATATGGTAAGATGAATGTCACCTTCTGTTCTGTGCAGGTATTTGTATTTCTATCGACTACTTAGGAAACCTAGATAAATTTGAAATATCTAAAGCTAGGTGAGACAAAGCCCACTTTCAGCACCTAGAAACCCCTCCCTATGAACTGCAAAACCCACAATGCTGAAGTTCTGTAAAATTTGCCAAAGCAACGACTATAGCATTAACTGAGGTTGCAAAATATCTGCACATGATATTTTTCAAGATATTAACAAGATATTCTTCACATAGGAAGGTTTGAAGAAACATCTTTTATCTCTTCAGTGAATAAAACCCCCAAAATATATCACACTTTTGAATTTAGCAGTCTTCCTGTTACAATTATTTAACTTTGCATGGCTTAAATAAAAATCATCCAATTCAGAGAAAGATTGGTAACGCTGAATAGGAAAGAAAATCAGAAACTGGTTACTCAGACTGTGAGTAGGAAGACAGGGAAAGACTTAAAAGAGTAAGGAAACTAAACAGAAGCAGTGACAATGAGAGACATCCTGCAAGTTTCCTGCAGGGATTATGTATTATTTAATCAGTGACAAAATTATAAGAGCCTGCATATTTGATGCCTCACCACGGGAACACAATAGCCATTGTGCATGCTCATAATTGCCAAAGTAACACGGCAAAGAGAAGGAAATACACAGAATAATGTAACTGAGTAATAAGACTTTTTCAATAATTGAAATTCAGGTGGTGAATTATTCAAATAACCATTTTTATATTGTAAAGCAGCAGATACAGACAATCTGGTAAACTGCATATATGTATCACTTGTACTCAGAAAATTATTTGCAGAAAACTACAGATTCTAGTTTTGATCAAAAATTTCTGAATGTCACATAAGAAAGTATAAAAATGCAAATCAGAACATTTGGGTAACGTACCAGGATCCAGGGATCAAGAAAATTGTCAAGGCTGAAAAAGCATAGCTGAATCCTCACAACCTCAGCCTATGCTAACAAATTAACTATGAATCAGAGTTTTGTCTATTACTGAGGGCAGCTCTGTGGAAAAACCGGCATTCATACTATTAAACTATTAAACTCCCTTATGCTGCAGGACATCATGAATACATCCACAGTGCCTTCTGGGGGTCATCCACAGTCAGTGTTAACTCCCCAACCTAAGAAATGCTTTAGGAGACTATAACTAGCACAAGATTTTGGGGACCATTCCAGCAGACTAACAGAATATGAAATAGTGTCCAGGAGCATTTCCAGGAGCTTTATTTAATAATATGGATGCAACTAAAGGCTTCACTATTGATGTTGTTTACCATTCCATTTACTTATCAGCTGTTTACTTCAGGCTTAGGCAGCTTGCACAAATGTGCATTCAATAAACCTCTCTAGCTGGTCATTCCATGATTTCTCAGTCTGATGCCCTTGAATATTAAGTGTGTATCTTGCTCTCATTAATAGCTTTCCTTCTGGCATGCTGCTTTCCTGTACACTCGGGTATACTAATTGGAAACCACTTCCTATCTGTTACACCAGTTCATAATCCCAGGCTCACTTGTTAGGTGTGAAGACTAAGGTATGGCTCAAGAAGGCTTCATTAGAAATGCCTGGTAGTCCACTATATGATTTTCATTTTAAGTTGCTTAGCAACCTTCCTCTGGTATCAATTCCTGCGTACAGATTGGCAAAAGGCTCTTCAAAGGAAAAACAGATAATCAAGGAACGGGAGTGATATCTGAAAGAAAAATCTGCATGTAAAGGGATCCATTTATTAAACTTATTTTTGTGAATTTTTCATGCCTGTTCATTTGTTCACTGATTATTAGTAGAAGAGCGAAGATGCCATTGTGGTCTATGCACCTCTGCAGGTTAAGATGATGCCAGGAATGAATGAATTTTAAAAGAAGAAAAAGAAAAGGATTTGTGTCCTGACAGTTGTAGACTGAAGGACCTAAATGCAAAAATCCATTCTCTCTTCCTTCAAACTTCCTGGTGGGCTATTTAGTTATTACTCATGCTTTTTAGAAAGAACATTTTTGAGAGATAATAATGGACTCATTTTTAATGCTATCCAGCTTTTTTTTCTCATTGGCACAAGTTCCATAAATGAAGAGCTGTGGAGCTCTGGAAACCAGAGCTGCTCTACAACACAGACTTAGGTATTCACCATAGGCTTGAAATGAAAGACACTCGTTTTAAATTGAATAATTATATCAAAGGCTTGAATTTGTGGAAAATTGTGCATATTTTTCTTCAAGCATATATATCTGGATATAGATACTGTATTTTGCCGTAGAATATTATTAAAATTATCTCTTTATGTTGATGTCTACTTACATCTGGAGTCTAGCAACAGAACCAACCGAAGTAACATACCCAAGACAGTGTAAAATCAGCTACTTCCAAACAAATACAAAATGTTGTACCTTCCAAACAAATACAAAATGTTGTTTGACTGCCTTTTGATAAAGGCCATGTGTAATTCCCTTATGCATTCAACTAGAGTCTTAATGCTTTGAAGTACAATTTTTTCATAGGCATGGGAATGGATCCTTGAATGAACAGTTATAAAGCACAGAGAACTCCCATCCAGCTTCAAACACTTCCCCTTTAGTATGTGATTCCCATGGTTCTTATCTCAGATGTCCTTTCAGTGTGCTCACTAATAGCCTAAGGAAATTTAATTTGAAAATTTGTCCTCTTTTATATTGTACTTCCTGCTTAGGCTAGATGAATTAGTGCTGGCTTCTTGTGGCATCATCTACAATGATGTGCCACTGGGAGCTTGGTCCATGTTACTGATTATCCATGGAACTTGAGCAGTTTACCTGGTCAGACAAATGATGACACCACTACAGGAAAGGTCAGGCATTGCTGTCAGGTTTGTGAAGAAATTGTGTCCTTGTAGAAATCTGTCAGAACTGAATTCTTGCAGTGTGTGCTCTCAGTGAAGGCATTTATTGCATGCAGTACTTCTGACTCCTATATCCTTATCCTGTATACAATGTGATGGCAGTGAAGAAAGAGGGAACTGTGTCTGTATCTCTTCCCAGGCCCACTCAGAACATCGTTTACATGTTTTTCTTTGACAATCCCATCTATCCCTAGCTAGGTCCTCTCCTCCAGTCAGTGTCTTATTGTATAGGTCTTCTTCCACCTTACAGGGCTAAGAGGGAAAACACTACCATCCTACATGCTACTCAGTGACAGGGCAATTTTCACCTGCCAGCATCTGTGTGCTATTAGAGCAAGAAGTTAAGCATGTAAATCACCAACCACACTGCACTACATATAGCAACTCTAATATTTATTGGCTGAACATATGTGGTATCTGCATGATCTACCTAATTGGTTTTGGATGTGACAGATGGGAACTATGGTGTCCAGGTGTGCTGGGTTTTGCAAACTTTCTGCTTCTGTAAGACTAGAAATTGTGACTCTTCTCTCAGAATTGTCTTAGAGAGGCGACAGATCTTTGTCTATGAAAACAAGATCTTCTGCTTTCTAGATAGCTCATCTGGGGTTAGGAGAAAGAGGTATTGCTAGCAGAGAAGGAAAAATAAACCTCCAAGATTTATGGTTTTTGCAAAGCGGAGTAATGATGAATTTGAAGGAGCAAGACTGAGCAGAAATTTGGAGGGAGTGAGTAGGAGGAGGAGGTTTTAGTGTGGTGCCTTGCAGCACTTTTCCTTCATGTTGTTGTATTGTCATCTTGATAAAGCTGAGTCACCTGAATCACTCCAGCTGAAGGCTGTCTATCCATAATATTTTCCATTGTGTAAATAGGGAAGTAGGATGTCTGCCTTTAGGCAGCTATCTCATGATTAAATGCAGTTTTGAAAAAGCACTAGCCTAAACTGAGATCTCTATTTTTAGGCAACTGAATCACATCCCAATGGAAACTAATTTGAAAGTAGGAGTGGTCATTGTGAGCAAAAGAATTACTCTGAAGTCTCTCTCAAATTTTCTACAATGAGTATGAGAAGAGTACTTTACAGGATCACAAAAATATGGTTGATGTACTATGGAATCTTCAAGGAAAAGAATCATGGAGAAAAACATAACAGGGAAAATAATCATTATGAGTTTAACAATTAGCAACTGAGAGGAACTACAAGTCTCTGAGTCCTACTTAGATACTGCATGTAAGAAATATTATAAGGTGATGTCAATTAATGCATTATAGATGCTGTACAGCCATCACATCTCTTATTATCACATTTTCATTTGCTGCATTTGGGTAGAGTCTGGAACGCTGACATTTAAAACTAATCTATTGGGAGAAGTGCTTCTAAGTCTAAAATTAAAATTGTGTGTATATGTTTCAGGAGTTCAGTTGGAAAGCAAGATATTGTCCAGCATTTAAATATGTAATTAAACAAAGGCTCCTTAATTATACTATGCTCATTAATTCATACCTATAATAAATGCCCATCTTTAAATATTTATATGATTGAATTCATGTTGCTGAATAATGTACTTCAAATGATTTCTGTTTAAAACAAAACCATTACTGTGCATATTGCCATTGTAAATCTGGAGAGGTGGTAATAACTCAATGGATCGCAGGGCTTAAGGGGCTTTTTTTAAGATGGACAACTACAAATTACATTAGTGTAATTTTATGTCAAGTTTTATGTTAATGAGGATGACCAAGTATGCCCTGCAATAGGGAACCAGGAGATTTATTTGAGGGGACTGTGCTCAGTAGAATGATATTTCAGCTTTTGGTCACGGTAAGCCTCATCCTTGCAGACCTGGAAGCCTCAAGGCAGGCAGGTCTTTCTCCTGTCTTATTTTTCAGTATATCCAATCTTGTTTTCAGCTACAGTGAGGAGATATATTCAGTTATATATATGATATATTCAAATGATAACAGTTAAGCTGTTATCATTCTGCTATTCTCATGCCCACAGCATCAGCAGAAGACTTCATTTGTTAATTTCTCTCATTTGTGAAAAGGTATGAAATATAATTTACAAGTTAGACTCAAATTTGTTCTTCAGCTACAATTGCTGTATAACAGGGTATGAGTTCTGAGCTTTTGTGCACACTCAATGCACTTAAGTCATTAGTTCTTGGGGTGGTCCAGAAATTCTCTGTGAAGCTATCTGCATAGTTGAGATAATGGATTGACTGGAGAGAAGTTTATTGACTGAAATCTTAGTCATCTTCTCAACAAAGCCTTTGACTAATTTGCAGAGGACCTCTCCAGGTCAGAATTTCAAACTCTCCCTAAGATTTTCCCAGGTTAAATATGTTGTCTGTACCAGCCTGTATGTGCAAAGTATTGACTAACACCTTGGGTGAAAAACTTGACCTGTTCAGAAACTCCAAATGGTTCCTGTGCAGAACTGACCAACCTCTGAGTAAATAAGACCCCTGTAAAGAGTCACTATAAAGTGTTCGTGCAAATACAGAAATGGGCACATGTGACAATCTGTTGTGCATACCAAGGATAAGCAGGAGATGTTTCACGTGTGATTTAAGTAATGTATCATGCACATCCCTGTCATGTGGTCATGTATGTCAGGGAGCAGCAAAGAGCAGGGCTGCTCCCTGAGCTTAGCTGGAGCCCTGGGTGACCCTGGCATAGGCCATGGGCAGTCATGGACTCGGCCAGTCCCACAGCACCTGATCGAGGCAAGAAGAGCAGGGGCGCAGGCATTGCTGGAGGATGCGGGTGAGGCTGCTGGGGCTGCTAATGCACAGTGACTGACCTTGTTTGAGATTCCCCATGCAGTGTTACTCAATGCAAGGATCTCAATGCTCAGTGTTTTTAATTTCTTTTTTATTTTTTAATTATCTTCCCTTTGTTTTGTTTCTTTCTTTTTTCTCTCTCTCTTTTTTCCCCCCCGCCCCCTCTTTCTTCTTACTCTTTTCCTTTCTGGGGAATACTTAAGCTGTGCTGAAAAAGTGTTCTTTGATAAAGTACATTATCAGAGTCAGCACTGGATACTAAGGAAAAATCACTGGAGAAAGCCTGGCATGCAATCAGTAGGATGTTAATTAGCTCTTGGTATAACCCCACAAATTTCTCTTTTATTTGAGCTGTGTATATTTCTACAGGTCTGCCTCTAGGTAAGAAAAAAATCTTACCTGAGTAGCTTAAGGTACTTTTGTCCTTTCTCCTGTTTAGGTTTATTTGTTGTAACTGACATCATTATTTCTTTATATTTGCATTTGCTCATTATGTTTCATGGTGAACATTAAATTATTTTTTTCCTTATTTTTACCATTCTTTCTGAGAATGAGGGACTTATTCTTTTTAGGCTTCTATTTTATTTTTTACTAGACTTTTTTTTCTATCTTTTTATTTAAAAACTGAACTCATTTTTAATGGAAATTCTCTGAAGTATTAAGTAAGCAAATAAAGTGTCCCATGAATGAATGACACATGAGAAAAAGTTATTTCAACTTTTGAAACATAAATTGTTGTTAATATAACTAAAGATGTCTATAATTCATATTCTGAAATAAGTACTCTGAGATGAGCTTGTTACAGTCAATATTTTAGGGTAAGACTTCAATAATGTATAAATTATCTAAGGTTACTGGTGTGCTGTATTACTAAGCCTGTTATAAAGTTGTGCAAATAAAGCCCAGATGGAAATAGACAACCAAATATTAATCAGGTAGCACAATCAAATTTCCTCCCAAACTTTTCCAGCAAAGTTGCATGCAGGTATCAAATACCAGAATGTGTTTTGCCTTCCTGATCTATTGATTTTTTTTTTGATTCCCTTTATTTTAGTCCATAGAGTAAGAATAGAATTGAACTTCCGAAATAATAGATTCAACTAACACAAACTCTGTGTTTGTTATGATGTAACCCTATCCTTCATGAGAAATTTCATATTTATATCTCTATGGTTAGCAGACTTGTTTCACCATTCAGATAAAATATACAAGCAAAATACAAAGCTAAACTTCATTTTGTCTGGTTTGGATTGTTTTGGGTTTTTTGTTTGTGCTTTAAGTATTTGGAGTGATTGATTTCCACTTTATCTTGGTCTTTTCTCTGTATCAGTGAAGCAAAGCATAAAGCATAAAGTTGCTTTATGAAAGCAACAAATTGTTACTTTCAGTTGTCTTAAGGTATCTAAGTGCAGGTCTGTACTTAGAGTCATAGAATTCTTTTGGGTGGAAAAGCTCTTTAAGATCAAAATCTGACCACTTACAGCACTGCCGAGTCCACCAATAAATCATGTCCCTAAGCAGCACAGCTACACATCTTTTATGTACCTCCAGGGCTAATGACTCAACCACTTATCTGAGCATCCTGTTTCAATGCTTGACAATATGTTTGGTGAAGAAATATTTCCTAATATCCAATTTGAATTTCCCCTAGCCCAACTTGACATCATTCCATCTTATCACTTGTTATTTGAGAGAAAAGACCGATCCCCACCTTACTAGATTCTCCTTTTAGATAACTGTAGAGGGCAATAAGGTGTCCCCTGTATCTCCTTTTCTCTAGGTGAAACAACTGAAGTTCCTTCTGGTGTTCATTTCGTTCCAGCCACTTCACCAGCTCTGTTGTCCTTCTCTGGACATGCTTTGGCATCTCAGTGCCTATCTTGTAGTGAGAGGCTCTCGCAGATGGAGTGATAAACTTCATTCATAAGAGCAAAGAAAGAATATACTTTATTGATATAAAACAGTGAATTGAACACCTTTGATGGTAAATAAGTCAGAAGTTTAACAAGATTTGATGACAAGGTACACTTGATTGTTTACTACATAGGGTCAAACAAAATTATCAGCAAGACCCTCTCATTTAGTCATGAGGTTTTGGAGGGAACCCTTTGCATTTTTAATTCCTTCCCAGAGAGTGATCTAGGTATGGCTGGATCTAATCCTAGTCCCTAACTTGTTCAATGGCTTATGTCTAAAGGATTAGATGTGCAAAATCATTCCTTTATGAAACTCAGCTAAGATTTCAAGGTTTAGCATGCTATTAATCTCTTACCAAGGATCTGTTGTGGCAAGGAATCTCTCAGCCTCATGGAGTAACCTTGAGAGGCATCCTTACTAAAGGGGAGATTCCAATGTGCAGCCCATGGTTGTGCAGGAAAGCTCAATGGGTCCTGAGCTGTCCACTATTTATGGAGTAATTAGTGACCTATAGTCATATCTGCACACCAACAAGAGATCTGGGTCACTGTCTCCAGACAGCCCTTGGCTACCATGTTGCTATTGGTGACCTCGTCATAGAAGGAGATCAAGTTGGTCAGGCCGGATCTGCCTTTCATAAAGCCATGCTGCCTTGGTGTGATCAGTTGGTTGCCCTGTATGTGCCATGTGAAGGCACTCAGGATGACCTTTTTACACTGAAACAAGTGCCAATATAAAGTAGGCCGTTCTTTGTCTCAGCAATTCTGCTATTAAATGAAAGTTCAAATTTAGATGTTAACTTCGTTCATAGTCATTTTATGCCCATTTGTTTTTGCACTAACATTTATCCTATATATTTAATAACTCTCATTTTTATGCACTACTGTCTTTTCAAGCTTTGTTTTATCTATTTTAACAGTACTAGTAGCCCTTGTAGCTGCTACTGCTAAACATAACTTTTATAGTCTCCTAATCAGTCAAGTCATCTTTCTCTGGGCACGAGTATACATTGGGAGAAGACTGGTTGAAAGCAACTGCATAAAGGGATCTGAGGGGCCAATTGACAGCAGGCTCAATAGGAACCAGCAATGTGCCCTAGGAGCCAAGATAAAAAAAGGCATCCTGGGGTGCATCAGGCAAGCATAACCAGGCAGTCAAAAGAGGTGATTATCCATGATCTTGTATTCAGCATTGCTGCGGCCTCGCCCTGGAGTGCTGTGTGCAGTTTTGGGCCACACAGTGTTAAGGTAGTCCAACGCACCCAGAGGAGTTGGAAGGAATTTCCTCTGAGGAGCAGCTGAGGATTTTGTTTGTATAGTTCAGAGAAAAAGAGGCTGAGGGGTGACCTCATTGCTCTGTAGAACTTCCTGAGGAGAGGGAGAAGGAGGTGCTGAGCTCTTCTCCTTGGTATCTAGTGATATGTAGGATTTCTTTACCAAGAGGATGGTACCAAGACTCTGGGACAGGCTTCCTAGAGAGGTGGGCAATGCCCCAAGAGTGTCAGTGTTTAAGAAGCACTTAAACAATGCCCTTAATAACTTTTGTTCAGTAGTATTAGTCAGGAAGTCAGACTGGATGACTGTCGTAGAGTATTCTGAAACAGAGTATTCTGTTCTATTCTCTTTTCTAAACCTTTGTATAAAAATTCTGATATCTACTGGGAGTAGCAGGGCATTTTTTACACTTTCCTTTCATTTTTTCCACATCTGTATTAATTTGGCAGAGTACAGTCATGGTCACGGAAGTAATATTCTACTGATTAGCTTTCAGTTAATCTAGTAGAAATTCACTCTATAAGTTCCTGTACACATGACCCCACTAAATTTTGTCCCATTTATATTACTGTATTTTGGAAGTTCATCTCATTCTTCCCTTATATGATATTCAGGTCTTGTTATGTATTAATGATGTCTCCCAAGAAATAAGGGTAGAAAGATTAGCATTGAAGGATATTTTTCTATTTTTTAATGTGAAACAATAGAGAAATAATAAACATTAGTAAATATAAAATAAAAAGTGTAAAATTATTAGAAATAGTATCTTCCCTAAATTTCACCTTATTCTTTTTTCAATTCCCACGCTTTCTCTGCCAGTGTTACATCTGTTATATAGCATTTCTAAGAAGCATATGGCTCCCATTTATGTATTTCACTGCTCTGCCTGAGGATACAGAACTAAGATCCTAAGTCACTTCGTCCAATAATTTTACAGTTATGAGCTACAGAGCATGAGTTAAAAAGTCACATTTGAATTAATCTCTGTTCTTATTCATGCAGACCTGGAAGTTTACGTAGGATAGATTCAGTGTAATCTTTCCTAATGGATTTGATATATACCAGATCAAGCAGAGAGTCCCTTACAAGAATAACCTTGCTAGGATAAACAGACTACAGCATGTTTAAAGAACACGGTATCCTGACTGCTGCCTTGACATCCAGTCCACTTCCCTTTTTATGAGGTAAAGCAGCAGTCCATGATAGTGTCTGATACCGAATAGCTGAGAGCTGTTTTGCCAGCAGACTCTTTAAACACATAACAGATAAAGAAGAAACATCCCTATGCACTGTTATTCAGCCTGAGGCCTGTGTTAAAAAATTATCTCAGTAAAGTCAAGATATTAAATGTTTAAAAATGGTTGGGTGGGCACCCATTTGTTGCTATTCATCACTTTTCTAATTTTCAAAAGCATTTTATGAGTGTTGGTAGTCATGTCCTTAGCACTTGCTGAAATAATTTAAAATCTTAAGAATGCTCTAGAACTGGAGTTTTCACTGGAGTAAAATGATACTTATGAGTGTATTAATTTTATTTCTATAAATCTTATAAAATGTTTCACCAAATGCTCATAAGAACTTAAAATGAATATGAACAGTTTTTAACAAAATATTTTTGGTGAAATGTTGGTAAATGCTTTCTGCTGTTTTTGAGTAAAGCTGACAAATGGATTTACATTGTTTCAAATATTAAGGCATAAAACCAAAGACGCAGTTCTTCTATAACATTTTTTTTTCATAATTAATAAATAATGTAGCTATCGGGTTTTTACGTATAATTACATTTTTAAAAATTAAAATAATCTATTTTCTAGGAAAATATTTTAGGTAAGGTACTGTTTTTACATCCTATTCTGTTACCACTGAAGTCAAATGAAAGTTCTGTTAAAGATTATGTAGCAAAAAAGAACCCATAAAATCAAGTACTTCAGATCCACAGGACATCAGTAAATTAAAGAAGACATGTAACTTTTCATTTTTTGCTGGGTTACACTGGCATGCCTTTAGCTATGGACTAGTGTCGAAAGAAATATTAATCAACTCCCCTGTAATGACTCGGATTAAAATACTGCAGCAGGATACGTTAATCATTTTGCATTTCATTAATCTAAGAGTAATTTTGAACGCCATTTTGAGATGTATTTTGTTCAATATCTGCATTGGAGTGAAAGAAATTTGTGATTTGTTAATATGGTTTACCAGACATTTTTCTTTGCACTCTTCTTTCCAGTCAGAATGTTCTTTGATTTCTAAATCTGAAGGGATGGAATTGCATGCTGAGAATAGGGTTGCTCAAAAAATCCCTTTGCAAATAATGACAGGATTATTGAATCTGCACTCCTATATGTTTTGGTTTGGTTTAGTTTGGGTTTTTTCTTCCTTTTGGCAGTTTTATGACAATGATGAAGTGTTGTGGTGAATGAACCAACCACAAGAATGAAAAGGGGGCGACAAAGCCCAGAAAAAGAGGTTTGGTGTCCTGGTTCTAAAGAGTAAAACCCCCCTCTGTGACGATGGCTTCTCCCGTTGAATTCCTGTGACCTGATGTGGGCTCAGTCTGTCTGATTTACAGTGGACAGACACCCCTTGTAACCCCAAAGGGATAGGTAACCAGATCTGTCCCGCCCTTCCCTTCTTCCTATAGGTCCCTGCTATGTCATCCCCGCCCCCTTCTCTGTATCCTTTTTAAGCCCACTCAGTCTACTATCTCGCTCTCTTCGCTGCTGGTCGGCTTCGAGGGAGCTTCTGCAATAAACCCTTGGAACACCGGTCGAAGGGCCTGCTCTGCTCATCTGTTTCTGGTCACGCATGGGCTATCTATAAGCCCCAGGCACGCTAGGCTGCGTGCCCTCCACCGCACGGGCTGGGAGGCTGGCAAGTGAGGCACCGAGGTGCCCCGGGGTGTTCTCCCTTTGTGTTGGGCACGCCTGGACAAGCTGCAGCCATCTCAGCCCGGCCAGTGTGCTGGCGTACTAATATAATGAAGGTGTTGATAACTGCATGCTATCTGGTAATAAAAAGCCATACTCTCAACAGAGTTAGGGAATCAAATCTCTTGAACTTCACTGTTTGAGATGACATTGGCAGAGAAAAAACACTTTAATTTCAGACACGTGCACTTCTAAAAGTTACATAACATTGCTGACTCAGGGGGTAGACTGGGAGGAGGGTCAAATGGGTCAAAGCAGCAGTCGTGGCTGTGTCGTGTGTGATCAGGGAGCTGGGCTGTGGGCTCCTGTGGGTGTCACCTTCGTGCCTTTTCCTGAAGTCCCATCAGTCCTGCGCTGGGTCCTCTCCTTGTGCACCCCAGGAATCTCTCTTCCTTCACCAATGTCTGTGTTTCTCGGTGTCTCCACCAGCACCTTGCACAGCCTGCATATGTGTCTCCGCAAGCACCCAGTCCCACCTGTCTCCACAAGAGTCTATCTCCATGTGTGTCCCCAGCTGCCTCTCCTCAGCATGTTTCCTCATATACCTCTTCACATACATCTCCCAAAGTGTTTCTCCCCAGTGTGTCTCCTGTGCCTCGTGGCTCTCCCTCTTTCCTAAACACATGTGAGCCAGAGCACATGGGGCTCCCCTGCTTGGCTGCAGTTTGGGGTGCAATGGGATATTTACAGCAGCGTCAACTGAACCCTCAGGATCTCCTCCTTTCAGAGCACCTGGCAGCTCCCAGCTACCCAAACCTGCCACTTAGGTCCAATACATGAACATTTAAAAGCAGATTTTCCTCTCTTTTTTCCTTTCCTCCTCACTTTTTCCAGAGCTCAGTCTCATACTTTGCTGCTAAGATTTAAGACTTTCTTAGTGGATGATGATTTTCATTGTTTCTACTATCCCTGAAATACTGACTTTTTCCTTGTAGTAGGCAGGTTTACTGTTTTTATTCACTTGTAAACTAGTTACTTCCCGATCTGAAAAGGAAGGATTGCATTCTGGTTTTTTTTTTTTCCCTTTTTCTTTCAAACACAAAATTTTCCTTAAAGCAACAAATTTTTGCTTTTTGAGTCAGTCCAAAAAAGTGCTTTAGAGAAAAGTATTAGCAGCCAGAGCTAAAGCCTGGACAGAATGTTGTATATTGTTAAGGTTACTATTATCAATATTTTGCAAATACTTGAGAGATGTCTTGGCTGTTTGAGCTGCACAAATGCAGTGCTAAATGACATTTTTTAACTTTTAAAGCATATAAGATGGTTTTTATAGATATATATTTTGTAAGTAAGACATATTAAGAAAAGGAAAAGGGAAAAATTCTTGTTAGGATTTGATTGGAGCATAACTACTAAATAGATTCTTAGTATGTTTCTGTTTTAGTATGCATAATCACCTTGTTTATGCATTTCTTGCTTTTAATTTTGTGAATAACAAACTCAAAGAAAATGAAAACAAAGCAAGCAGGATGTGAAATTCTCAAAAGTGTCCTTTCTTGCTCCTAATGGTTAGTTTTGATCTGTTTCTGTCATGATATCTCTCTTTCTTTACTTATTGATGGTTGGCTTAGAGAAGCTGTAAATGACTGACAGGTTCTTTTTACATTTATTTAGATTCCAGCTGGGATTTTATGTATGAATTAGCTTGAGGCCATGATAGTGAACAAAACCATGAAATATAAAGTGCTTTCTTAACATTGGAGGCCACCTTCTACTGAGATTATTTATAACGTCAATTAAACAGTCAACAAAACACCTGCCAAAAAGTTTAAGAAACCCTTACTGTCAGATGCAGCTTCATATGCATTGTATAAAGACGTCTGAGTCTATCTATTAAAGAAAAACTGAAGTGTTCTATGTGAAACAGTTTTACAATACTTTTGTCTCTGCTTCCTGTCTTTCTGACTCACCTGTTTCCTAGAGAGTCTTAAGACACATGAGCACATGGAATTTTCTTCATCTTTGTGTAAAACTCTTATTTATATCATGAGGATTTAAACTGTGAATCGAAGATGATAATTTTATGTTTCCAGAAGCTCACTAGCCCTAAAGAAAAGAGGTTTGACAAATCCTCCGTACAGAACGACTGTGACATTCTAGTTCTGGGGTTTTGCTCTAAGTGAAAAAGTCAGAAAGACACCTAATTTTTAATTAGTTCTCCCCATTTGGGAGATCATCTGATTTTACTGGCAGAATTAGCAAGTGAAATCACTCAAGAGCTGCCATGTAAATGTCCCCTACCCCTAGGGACTCAGTATATTAAATGAGTACAGTGTTAACCTGGAAACATTATTATTGATTTTAAATGAGAGCAGCTCTGAAATTTGGAGGAAATCATTAAATTGAAATAATTATTTTGTTTCCATTCTTGATAACTGACAATGGAAATTAGATATGTATACCTCTCTTATGCAGAAAAGAGGAAAATTTATGTCCCCCCTCCTGCATTTTGCTCATTATATTAAATAATTTAAATTAATTACAGACAAATTTTATAGAGTTTTATATATTTTTTCTGACAAACAACAAGAACAACTTGCTGGACATATCAGAGAATAAAAAAGGCCTTAACTCTTTTTGTCCTTGCTTTTTATTTTTTAACTTCTTTTGCTAACTTATACATAGTATGAAATTTTACTGAAACAATTTAGAAAAAATATTCTGAGATTTTGTTAATTAGTTTGTTTTTACAGTGTCATTTAAGTATTCAAATTCAACCCTATTTCTGTGGCAAATTTTCAACACTCAATTTGATTAAAAATAAAGACCATTTCTGGAGTATCAGTATGGAAGCTCATTTACAGCAAAATTTACTGTGCTTATGTATATTCTAAATGACTGCACCCTGGAGCCATACAGACAGCTGTCACATATTTAAAGCTCAGCCCTCCAAAAGTTCTTGAATAAGGACCCCAGCCTTACTAGCCTGACTAGTCCTACAGAGCTGTCATTCTTATCACTCATCCTTTTACTACTTGAGAACAAGCAATGCCTAGAGATATGCAGAGATTTGAGTACCTATGCTTCTCAGTCACTATTTCATGAATTTTACTGCTAATGCAAAAGGCTTACTTAAAAAGAATCAAGCATTTCCAGTTAACTATTAAGACTGAAAACTCGATAATGTAAAAATTCACCACTAATGACATGCTCTTTTAATGTTTTAATGTATACATACATATACACACATATGCATATGGATTCATACAAAATCATAGGCTCATAGAACCCTTTAGGTTAGAAATTACCTTTAAGATCAATGAGTCCAGTAAATTGTAGCAAGAATATCTGATAGAATCACGAAAGAAAATACATTCAGGCATAATATAATAGTATAGCTATCCCAATTCCCTTCTATCTTTTACTCCAAACGTGACATATGTCTCCTTAAAATAATTATACGTTCTTACATTTTAAAACATAAATTACTGCAAAAAGATTAGCAAAAAAGAGGTCTTTATTTCACAAATCCACTCTAAGTCAGTGGGGACTGCATCTTCTAAAATCAGATAAGTGGTATGCAAATCTAACATGATAATGCAGAGGATTAATTTTAAATGTAAGGACTCTGAAAGGATAAATAAAAGCAGAGGGGAAAAATTTACATATTACATTTATGATCATAAATGAAAATACAAGAAATACAACAACTCTTCATGAAACTTTGCAGTCTTTAGAAGTATAGAAAACTAGATACTTCCACCAAGGAGAAGTTCATCCAGTTTTTGACAGCCTGAGAGATACATTCCTTTCTTAGTCACTGATTATTTTTAGAAATAATGTATAAGAGGAACAAGGTTGAAATAATGATAATGAAATACAAAGAAAAGAAAATAATTTTTATTTAATGTAAATTTTAAGATTACATTTTTCAAAAAACAGATTCAGTGAGAAACTGTATCATTTCTTAGACAGCTTTATTGCATATAGTCCTACAAAATTTAGGGAAGTGTTCCAAATTTCCTTGTAATAGATTTTGGTCTTCTACAACTAATACATTATTAACACTATTAATATTAATAAAGGGGAAAAAATAAGAGGCAATTCTATCACAAAAATGTATTATTATTTTCAGAATAACTGCATCTGCTCTCAAAGATTAAAATCAAACTTGTCATTATATAAAACACTATACCTAAAAATGGAAATTTGTTTCTAAGAACTATCAAGGAGGATATGAGAACTCATTAAGAGTTGAAAGACTTCTGTTAAACAAAAGCAGAGTACTTGAAAATGCTTAGAAATCAACATAGATAGATACAGCCTGAAAAATACATTAGTAAAACAGAAAGGGATTCAATTCTATAGTGCTCTTGATCATGCAATCATTTCCAGCTGCAGAATACTGCTGTAAATCATTATCCTTTTAATATTTTTGAGAAGGTAGGTATGTATGTATACTCAAAACCAAATTCATTGGAATCTGTGAGTTTAAGTTTCTGGGACTTTCTATTATTTTTTTCTGTTGTTGAAAAACTGAGTATAAAAACAGGTTCCTTTATCGAATTGTCAGATAATTTTGACTTGCAAATAAGGCCCAAAATATCAATATTTGGATGGCACATAATAAATGTATACTTTCTGCATATTTCACTGAAAACAAAGTCCCTTTTACTGCTTTTGTCAGAGTTTAAAAGAAACCATTTTGGCAACTACTTTTCCAATAAGCTTCCCTGAATAATAATAAGGTGAATAATATGTTGGAATATATAAAGAAGTGATAACCATTTATTTTTTTATAAAAACCATTTATATTTCCTGAGAATATTAATTCCAATAATGAGAGAGAGTATCTGCCTGATTTATAGGCCAGTCAGTATGGTTTTATACAGAATAAAGGAATCATTAGAAGGGATGATTTTCCTTTTCACTTAATTTCAAACTTTTCTTGTCTTTTTCTGTTAGGGTTCCTCAGAAATTTGCATCTTATGTCCCTTCAAAAGAACACACAAAAAAGTATTACCCTAACAAGAAAGAGACATTCAGCTATGAAAGAAAGAATGATCTCCAAGTAGCTGGAACTCAACAGGTATAATCAAAGAGTTATCTTAAGCAGAAGCTCTTTCAAATGCTTGAAATGTACAGTAGAGTTTTCCACTGTGTGGCCTCTACCTGGTTACTACTGGTTCTTTGGCTCTTTTGAGTTACTGATTTTTATCCAGCTACAACAACTTCCAGGAGAATCATGTTTTATGAACAACGGCTATGTTGCAGGTTTCAAATTGTTATATGCAGGCATATTGTTCCCATTTACTACAGACTAGGAAACGGATAACTATGTAGTGAATCTTGACTTTAAAGTATGCACAAACCTTATGATTCACAAGCACTGTGAATCACAGATCATCTAAACTTGCTATGTGCCTCTCTAGCTCTGAGTTTCCACAGAGGTACCTTGGTGTGACCTCCTTGGGAATCTTTCAGAAAACCAGCATGTGCATCCCAGAGACCTAAAAAAAGTATGGTTGCAGTGTTATTTCCAAGCCATTGTCAAGACTTGTGACTTTTTAAATTTTGAATAACTGCTGGGAGACAAAGTGTTACATTGTTTCTATTTTACATTAATTCTTTGCAGTCAGAGGAGTAGCCCAGGCTGTCAGAGAGCTTTTTTACTCCACTCTGTACACCAACAGGGTAAAATTAACATCCCAGACTTCCCAGGAAAAAGCTGTAGAGATTATATTAAGAGATGCTGGGTTGAAGCAGATAAATTCTCTTGATTTTCTCTTTTGAAGTGGTGTTTATATGCAATAAGAAAAATAATATTTAATGTATGAGAAGACATACCACAAGTGTGAAAATAAATCCTATATCCACTCAAAGTTGATACAAATTTGAAATTCTGAAATAGGAGAGATAAATGAATCCTAAATTTTAAACTTCTCTCAGCTTTTCAACTGCTGCACTATTATTATGGATTACTTTACTAGTACTGTACTGATAATATTTTTTTGAGAGAGTGATTATTATTACAGTTTATGAGGGCAAAGTGGCAAAGTTTGTTCATTGTAGTTTGAGATTTCTATATGGCCATCCAGAAGACATTGGATTCAGTATGCAAGTTCGAGGTTAAAGAGATTGGTTATTCAAATGGATCAAAATGATACTCCCTGCAAGCCTGCACATAAACAAAGCACAGTGATACTAGTGATTTAAAGTCAAAAAGGGATAGAAATATATTTTTGGGTACTACATGCCAAATCCAGATTTTGGGTTTGAGCAAAGCCAAATTTATAAACCCCAAATTAAGACTGCAAAGTATCCCACTGTGTCTCGCCTGTAATCAGATTTCAGGGGTAACATTTGTTTCAGGTAGGGTCTATCAGTTACTCTTGCAGTTACTACTTTAGAAATGCCTCTATAAAACATAGCTACTTTCCAACTTGGAAACATGGATCTTCTCATACTATCAGCTTGTAATAGTCAAATCTGTATGCCAGCAAGACTTCTAAGATCGCACACTGTAGCTAATTTCCATAGTAGATTTTGGGAAGCATAATCGAAGTACGTTCAATATCAGAAAATGTGAATGGACAAGAACATATTAAGAGACTTATCTCTGCCACCGCAGTGCAGAGAAAATATATCTATGTAATTAAAATTATCTAACTATAATCTGATGTGGATGTTTGTTTATCAGGATTAATTATAACACACAAATGCTGTTTATGGTTACAAGTACACAATTAAGGACAACACAGTATAAAATTCAAATAACATATGGCATTTGCAGAACCAGCAGTGCCACCAGAAAAAGCATACCAGTTGTCATATTTTATTAATCTTATGATAAATTATTGCTGCATTGTAATTAAATGAGCAAGACAGTCAGCCAACATCATTATCAGAGCTCCTGCTTTCTTTGAATCTCTTGTAGCTTAGAAATCCAATTATTTATGAATACTACATTGTTTTATTGAATGTGAATTACTGTAGGGATAGCAGGCTTGAGTTATTCTCCAGTAATATTATTCCAATATAGGAATGATTTATGCTAGGTATTAATTTTGTCATGTTTCATATTGTATCTATTTATATGTAGTTCTTGGCAAGAATAACCAGCCCAATATTCCTTAGGTAATGAGCTATTAAGTTCAACAAGTGAACTTACAGTGCCCTTTGAAATATAGCATTCACATTTAGCTCTCATTCATGTCAGAGGTTAATAATTTCACAATTTAATAGCTTCCATCTAACAAAGGTAATCAATATTATTTTGTTTCATATGTTGGAATGAACATAAAATTTATCTTGTATCAGTACAAGATAAATTTAACATGTATCAGTAACATCCAAAATTTGAAAAAAAAAAATTTCTTTTCAGTATCTGAGAAATTTTTAAGAATTAAAACACCACTGAAAAGGAAGTTAAAACTTACACATTGTGAAAAGATAGCTGTAATTATTTCTATTGTATAAATAAAACAATTAATTTAGTGTTGCAGTGCTGACCACTCTTTGGACAAATAATCATTAAAATATTGTCTAATCCTATATTACTGGTTCTTCTCAGCAACAACAAAAATTCTAGAATCTTAAATCTGTCAGGGTCCCGTACATACCTTGTAAGTGCTCATCTTGCATTTGGGGGCATCAGATAAAAGACAATTTGCGCCAGAATGTTTTTGGTATTACTGTGTAGACACAGCTAAATAAACTATCAGCCTATTCCGATTTTAAAACTCGACAAGAGGTCAAGTAGCCCCTCCAATTACTTCACTAAGAAAAAAATCATTTGACCTAAAATGGGTTAACTGGTCCAAATAGAAAGCTGACAGTTGCAAGAACAATTTCTAGTAAGTTCTTGGAGGTCTGGATGTAAAAAAAGAGACTAATTATAGGTGAAATACTGAATATACTACATCCAAGAAGTAGTTAAGCAGAATTTTAAATTTAGAGGACTGTCCTACATGTTTCTCATGTTCTCAGTTAATATAAAAATATCAGCCACAATTATATTATATAAACCTCTCCATTCAAAAGTTACAGTGTCTAATCTGCTTATTAAATGCTAATTATTTTCAAATTACTTAATTTTGTGTACCTAAATCTATTCAATTGACATAAGGGGTCAGTTCTCACAGCAGAATTCTTTCTGGAAAGGGCTCTGCAAAGGATTTATCTGAAATCGAAAGGATTGTGGGAGAAGCTATGGCACATGCATAAATAAACTAGAACAAAACACCTCACATAATGAATCACATGAATTTTTATCAAAACCACATGAAATTTTGTCTAAAACTGCATTGATATCTGGATTGCAAAGTAAACCTGGCTAATTATATACATTTTCATGTGCAGGCAGAGAATTACATCTTTATAACTCTTATACCAAATAAATTAAGATGCTATGAAGGACAGAATTAATTGATATGTGGATAGATAAGATCATTCAGTGGACTATGCATGCTTTTCTCTTTTTATCAAGACAAAGAAATATTTTAAATCTTGCTTTTCAAATTGCAGCTTTATTCCACAATAATCTACTGACTAGGGGACAGGGCATATGACAAACAAACAAACAAAAGAAAACCAAACCAAACCAAACCCACCAGAAAAAAGTATGTTTAGAACTGCAGGGAGAGGAGGAAATCTGAATCTACATCTACTATATCCTAATAAACTTCTATTGAAAGGGAAGCAAAACTCTTCTTGCTGTGCTCTGTATCTTAAAAAGAAGGACTGTTAATCATGTGTTGAGAAAACAGCTGCGCTGGGGATTGGTATTGTCTGAAGAGTAATGGCACTGAACAGATACTTCTCACTACTGGCTAACTATTGGCTCATCATTCAGCACTCTAGTCTTCTAGTCAGTCTCAAAAATATCAATTTTTTTAGGAAGTCAATAGTCCACCAAAAATTACTGGGATTTCAGTCTACGATGAACATAACTGAAACATAGACTTAAAAATGAGAAACCACAATAATATGCTGCAGTGCCTAAATTCCTTTCCAGATCTAAACTCAAATTAATTTCACACAACACTCACGCTTTGTTTCTTCCTATTAATGGAGTATGTTAATCATACTGGAAACATGTTTGTTATAGCAACAGTTCTTAAATAATATTTTTAACAGTTTCCAAATGAGTAATTCATAAACAAAGTATATAGAGAGTAATTACATGAAACAATGAATTTTGGAACTACGAGAGATTTTGCTTTTAACATAATTGAACTAATTTTTGTCATGAAATTGGATTGACATATTTTGGAGTACACAGCTGTAATTGCTTCCACAAAAGTAAACAAACAAACAAAAATCAAACCAAATAATCAAGCAAAAAGAATTCCTTATCTGCCCAAGCAGTCTGGTGAAAGTGAGAATAGAGACCTAACAAATGTGGCTTATGTAGATGAGAGCAAGAAAAGAGATTTGAGCTTTTAGACAACTCGAAAGGCAGTCCTGAGTTTTCTGGACTATACAGCTCTGGATAAATGACATTTGAGGATCATAATGTGAGATGTTTGTATGACAGAAAAATATATTATTTTTATTGTATGTTGTGTTATTAATTCAAATTTCTGTACAAGCAGAGTAAATATTTGGGCAACTCCAATGAGAATCTAAAAAACAGAATTCAGTGGTTTTTTAATGATTCTGGGTCATCTTATTAAATGCCAGGCTAACATACTGCAAACCATTATCCTCTGTTTTCAGGGAAAATGAAATCCTGAAAAATATTTCCAAAACCTTCTGCATAGATTTTTTTAATGTAGATTAAACCATACACTTCAAATTAAAATAAAATAGGAGGAAGAAAGGTTCTATAAATCTTTGTCAGTGAACTCATGCCCAGCTTTAACAGAAGATATGTATTTCATGAAAAGGTTTCTTCTGTCATGTCTTCTGATATGTTCATTTCTTCCAGTTTCTTCCATCATATTGCCAGAATACTATTCCCAAAAAGTGCATGAAGATCAAAAACCTTCAGAACAACAGACGGAACATAGCAATTGCCAAATCAAGTGCAGAGGGAGAGTTTATTTGCTAATTTTTTATTTTGTTTTGCCTTTTATTTCCCTTCTTAACCATTCTTTGTCTCATCATTCACATGCCCATTTCTGTAGCATCATTGATTTTCAGTCACAGAGGACTTTTACTTCTCAATTTCACTTGGCCAAAACTATTCCACATATGATGCTCTGCAGAGCACATTACCAAGTTAGACTTCTATCCACCCAGGTAGCTTTCTATCAAGGAGGAATAATATAACATGGAAGTCTAATGAGGTTAGTCTGTGCTTCAATAATTTCTGTTGGACATTAACTTGATTTAATTCATCTGACTTTTTTGACCAGTTATTCTTTCTAGCATCTAGATAAATCCAAATAAACAGGTTATTAAATTACAAGTAAAGAAGTACTGATGAGAACTTAGTGGCTGTGGTGCCGTCCAACTTTCAAGCACATCTGAGACTCAGACATCATATTTCTATCTGTCCTTGTAATACACTTGGTTAAGAGCTAAAACAGTATCTAAGAATTTATGTTGTGTAAACACACAAACACAATGCACAGGCAAATCAGAGACTTCTGCAGGGTTTGAATACACTATAGCAAGAAATACCTAAAACAGTGCATAAAAAAATTCCTAACAAATAGGCACTAATCAATGAAATATGTCAAATATTAAAAAAAATATCCTCAGTAGAAGACGTGTCTTTCAGGATCTTACACAGCTGTAACTTGGAGAAGGAGAAGGACACAGGGAGTGTGTTATATCTGTCATGTCACTTTGAATGGCAAGGCAACTGGATGGTGCCAAATCTTGCCTTTGACTATAATGTAAAGCTCAAATTTAGTTTTCAAAACCATGTGTGATATCTGAGCACAATAGATTTTTAGTGTGTGCAGTCTGGCGCTCATTCGCAACTTGCATGACACTACACTTACTCTAGTCTATGCTCTTACCAATTTCTGTCTTCTGGCCACAGAACTATCATTTAAAATCTGCCTTAGAACCTAAACTACATTTGAAAAAGGACCTGAAGACAGCACAGGAGAACTAGAGGTTTTAGACTTTGCATTTGCTCTGTTTGTTAGTAGCAAACCCAAAGACTTTAATTGTGAGAAACATTCAGAGCAGGGTCAAGTTCCAGACAATATGTGTACAGAAAACCAGATTCACTGATGGGCTAGTTCCACACTAGGAAAATACACTAATATCTTTTCGAGTTTAGTGTACAAAATTATAATAACTAATAGGTATATTTCAGCTACATTTTCTTCCATAAATAAAAAATGAAATGCAATACATAGCTAAAATAGAGATAATAATTTTAAGTTCTCAAAGTAAAAACTCCAGCAATTGGTGGTAATTTTCTTTATAGCTAGAATGAAGAGCACTGAAAGAACAATCAATACTTCTGAAAGCAGAATTGACTTTGAGTGCATTTTTTAATTAACTTCTTAAATCACAGTTTGCTCTTAATAACATTTTAACATAATGAAATATTTTATTGTGTTTGCAGTGTTCACAAATGTAGACTATTTTTTTAGTTATCTAAAATCTTTCATTCTCCTACTTGATGACTAATCTTCATACAGAAAACATAAATACAATGGACTGCAAAATTCTCAGCCATAGCTTTGTATCTAAGTTTTTTTCCTCATTCAAACTCAATGTAAGGATCATTTAAATGAAATCTAAAAGTCTAGAAGAGAATTTGGGTTTTTTTTTCCTAATAAGAGAGATGTTAAAGTATGTTTTTACAGTATGGATAGTTTCAGTGAGAAGATGATGTCAATGTTGATAAAGAAACAAGCAACAAGTAAAACATGACATATAATGATGATGTATAACTATGACAAGAGCATAGAAGTAAAATTTTATGTAAGGCTAGAGTGTTTGAGAAAAGGAATCAAAGCCAGATGGTTCTAACAGTTATTTGACATTTCTCAGTGCCAAATACCATTAGTGGTGTTACTGGAAAAGTTAACTGACAACAGGTATGTTAGGAAGAGGGACACAAAAGTAATGGGCACTTATGTCTGCCTGTGCTGTACCAATTTGTGCTTCTATCATTGGCATTTTAGTCCCCTTAGCTACCTGTGTTAATATTATAATAAAAAGCCTGTATTAAGTGTCCATAGACATGAAGATTGGCTTTAAAAAGCTGTGAACTTACATAAAGGGTGGAATCCTGTTAGGGCTGCAAGCCCATGACTATGCTGCTGGCTATAACTGTGCCTTGAGATAAAGTTAACTGAGCCGGACACTGCGCGGCATGGGAAATGGCTGGGTGTGACAGATAACAGTATGAGACGCTGAAATAAATTACAGAGAGCACCATGAGGCATGGCATGGAGTGCAGAGGTGGTTAAGGCAGAATTAACCAAGAAATGGCCAAACTTCACAGCTAATTGGAGGGATAACTGGGCACCTTCAGGATGGCAGTTTCTCACAGGCAAGCAGTGACAAGGTAACCATGTCAGCAATGACCTAGAAGGTTGAGGTTACATAAGGAATGGTCACAGAAATACCCAGTTGGGATAAAGATGCAGCAAAACACAGATCAATAGGGAAGAAGTAATTGAAGTCAGTTAGGAGGAGATTGGGGCATAGAAAGGGAGATGGCAAAAAGAGAGTCAAGATTAAGGAAAAGCAGAAATAAGGTTTCTTAATATTGAAATTGGTGCTGCCTGGGTGTACCTTCTGGGCAGTCCTGCACTTGATCACTAGAGCCTAAATCAGGACTGTAGGCAAAACCTGTTCCTCTGAGCGTAACACAGGTGTCAGCCCTGCAGGAAAGACACCTTAAAGGAGCACACCTGGAAAACCGAATCAACAGTGTCTCTACATGAGGTCTCGTTCCTGACAGCATCCACATCTGCCCATCACTTCTAATGAGAATAAAATTTTGACACAAACATTTCCACGCAATTCATCAATTCATATTTTGGATTTTTCAGCTGCAGATGTAATTTGAAATAAGAAAAGTGGATTCAGTGGAAATATGGTGTCAACATTTATTAATTTGGAGAGGTCAAAGCAACATTTTTCTTAATTTTTTTTCTAATTGCTAGTATTCATGGTTTAGGATTTGTCCAAGAACAATTAACAATTTGTACTTTCAATAGTACCAGAATGCTTCTTTTTTTTGACTTACAAAAAGATGGAGATGGGAAAAAAGCAAAAGGTAGACAATGAAGACTGTGCACTCACATGGGATAGATTAAACTACTAGGAAAATTTTGCCTGAGATATGAGACACTTTGTTTCCTGTACTTGAGGAAGAACTTGAATTAGTATCTTGAATTTATTGTGATTAAATGGCATATAGTCACCTTAATATTTGGCAATGGATGCATACACATACAACATTTCTGGACGGCAACTCTCTTAAATGGTGTCAGCAAGAAAGCTATAAAACTTAAGTAACTAAAACATACACTAGGGAGAAGAAAGAAAATTCTTTTCAGAAGTATTTGTTAAATTCCTTATTCAGTTTGCTTTTTTTATGGAGCCTTTATGATCAAATGGAGAACTTTAAATATTCACTGCCTACTTTGAACAAAACACAAACTGCAAAAAATGTAATTTATTGAGCTGAGAATCAAGTGCTACATGTTATAGGATCCATTGCTCAGGAAGACTAAATATGTATTATGTTTATTATCAAGTAAATTGCAACAGAGCCTAATTATACAGTCCTTCTGCCCATCCAACTATAAATCTTATACTTTCTGTGCAAAATGTTTTTTTCATAATTTTTTATTAAACTAAAATATTTTCACTTCATTTATCTTAGATTTATACTGCTTGCTCCACATAAGGAGCAACACATGATGAACTCTGAGCAGGAAAAACATAAACTTTCACAAGGAAGCAGCAGACGTCTACCCCAGTAATGATAATTTCTTTTCTTGATTAGAAGCAATTAAATATGGATCTAAAGAAATGAAAGTTCCCATCTCCCCTTCTATAGATTTATCCTCCATTTGTAACATTATGAACTCCAATAAGGATGTTGTTCTATAGCACTTTAGTGTATTCCATAAAAAAGTAAGCTTATAAAACCATGAAATATTCCAAATTTCATACAGTACAGGACAGACGAAAAAAGGGTTGCTATGTGACCAATTATAGGATGCTATTTAATTATTTTAAGAGATTAAGAAGGAAGAGTTTATATGCAGGCAGATTTAAAAATAGCCAACCTTGTATAATCTGGTATGGTTTCCATTTTAAATATGAAAGCCCTCACTTAGGTGTCCATTATTGGTTTATTTTTCCAACTCGGCATGAGTCATATTCATTAAAATTGTCATACTCCAGCAACTCTGACATTCAGAGATAGTTTTCAAATGTATCTTTGACATAGCCTTCTGTTGTCAAGATACCTCAACGGCACTCTACAGTCAGCTGATGGAGACCTGGATGAATGCAGGAATGGTGGCAGTGAGTTTGGAACTCATAAGCAGGCAATGCTGCACAAATTAATTCTTCTTGCAGAAGTGCCTTGTGCAACACTCTAGTTTACATTTCTGGAAAGAAAAAAAAAAAAAGAATTACATGGGAAAACCCAGAAATCAATCAAAAATGACATGGACTTAAGTGTTAATAATGACTTCTCATTTCTTTCAGCATTTTCCATCAAATTTTGTGTTTTGCATTTGTAGTCTTGCCAAAAGAAATATCCTAGACAGTTTATGACCCAGTTTAAAAAAAACGTTGCACCACACACTCTACTGTAATTTGGTCAAAAGCGTATGGTGGGGCTTTCGGCTCTGAAACTCTTTCATGAAGATGCCTAACTCATATCCATCTAGACTTACCTCAAATCCTGTAGACAACACTTTCATTTAAATCCTTTGCTTAGCTGTTATTTTATATTTCTATTGTCTGTAGGTTTTCTAGTCATCAGGATTCTTCATATTTTCAACTGTATGATACCTTTATATATACTGTAGATGTAACTAAGATGCTAATTTAACCTTAAAACTTACTGAATCTGCACATATAATGCAGCTGGCAGTACAAAGGCTTATAAAATTTCTTTTCAGTGTCTTCAGTGCTTTGCTTATCAATTGTATTGAGATGGAAAACATGAGGCAAATACAACATGTTATTATTTTCGATACAATTTAGGCTAATAAAAATGGGTGCTATATTGGGATATTTTCCAAGAATTGTTTACTGCCAAATGTTAATAAATACTAATTTAAATTTAATCAGAACAGTATTTCACATGAATTTCCAATTAAAAGGAATATATTTTTCTATTGCCAAGAGATAAGTGGTGTTCAACAAAGTTTAAGATGTATCTAAAGTTCAAATTTGATTTTGATACACATTTCACTAAATACATATCAAGAGGTATAAAAGCCAGTTTATTTGAGAATGGCATACAATCTACTTAACAAAGAGATTTAATTTATGGTTAAACATTAGGTGCTTTGTTAGTCAGATACCAGTGAGCAGTTATTGTTAAAGGTACAAAGATAAATATTCACTAGTTAAAAAAAGCATATTTAACATTGAGAAATTTATTTCAATTTTTGGTTTTTGGAAGATGAGTTATTCCTTTAAAAAAATTATAACGTATACCAATGTTAATAATCTGAAGACAAATTTCAGATAACTATTGAACCTGAAATCCACATAGAACCATAGAATGGTTTTGGTTGGAATGGATGATGATCTTTTTCTAATCCCCCTGCCATGGGCAGGGAACATTTCATTACACTAGGTTGCTCAGAGCTCCATCCACACTTCCAAGAATAGAGCATTCACAACATCTCTGGCCAATCTGTTCTAGTGCTTCGCCATCCTCTCAGCAAAGAATTTTTTTTGAATATCTAATTAAACCTTCCCTATTTCAGTTTCAACCCATTCCCTCCTTGTCTTGTCACTATATGCTCTTACAAAATGTCTCTCTCCATCTTTCTTGTAGGCTCAGTTCAGGTACTGGAACACAATTAGGTCACCCTGAATTCTTCTTTTCCAGGCTGAACAAAGTAAGTTCTCTCAGCCCTTCCTTGTTGGAGAGATGCTCCATCCTTCTAATCATCTTGGTGTTTCTCCTCTGGATTCACTCTGATGGGTCAAAGTGCCCTGTACTGGGGACCGCAGAGCTGGATGCAGCACTCCAGGTGGGGTCTCACCAGAGAGGAGTAGAAGGCAGAATAACTTGTCTTGACTTGCCTTTGATGCAGCCCAGGGTATCCAGAGTTTTCTGGTCTGTAAGTGTATGTTGTTGGTTCATTTTTCATCTCTCACCACCACCCCCAGGCCCTTCTCAGCGGGGCCTGAGGGTTCACCCTCCAGCCTGCATTACTGGAGACTGACCCGACCCAGCTGCACTTGATCTTGTTGAACCTTATGACATTCCCATGGGCCCACTTCTCAACTTATCCTGGTTCCTCTGGATGCCATCCCCTCCTTCAGGTGTGTCAACAGTACCACTCAGTTTGGTGTCAAATTTGCTGAGAGTGAACCTGATCTCACTGCCTACATCATTGAAAAAGGTATTAAATTACACTGGTCTCAGTATGGACCCTCGAGGGACACCACTCATCTCTGATGTCCATAGGGACACCGAGCCATTGACCACTTCTGTCTGGATGCAACTTTCCAACTGACTCCTCATTCGCCTAACATCAAATCCGTCTCTCTCCAATTTAGACAAGAAGGGAAAGATTTTTACTCCTGATTGTCTGCAATGCTTAACTGCTAAATTACTTCTGGCTCCATTTTGCAAATCTGTCACTAGTCATCTTCAAGACTAATCTGTCATTAAAACGGCTACGTTTCAGCAGCCTTTCTCCATTTGGTCACTGGGCTAGTGTTCATTTCCCTGTCTTCAGTAAGTTAACAGTAGCCAAGATAGCCATGGAAAGGGAGGGAACACATACTGTCAGTTTATCAGAAGCAAAAACAAGAAAGAGCTGAGTCATTACTTAAAGGGGCACCAAACACTGATGCTGGGAAGGATGAAGTGTTTACACTTCTTCTTCAGCTTTCATTAAGGAGGTTAGGGATTAATGGACATCACACTAAGACAAAATAAGGAAAAAAGTTTCTTAGGTATAGGTCAGATAAAATTTCATCAAGTCGATGAACTTTTCTGCAGGGGATTTAGAAAAAACGGCTGAGGAAAGAGATTAAATGATCTTCAAAGATATTCGAAAAAGAGCAAAACCAATATTCTTTTTTTAAAATAGGGGGAAAATTGCCCTGGCAAACTGGGTCCCATTGAGGAAGAATATGCTAGTACAAAAATATGGAATATCAAAAGATGTTTATTGTTGACCAGTAAATTCTGCCCCAACAAATTTCATTCAAACAGATACCTCATCTCATTAGTATGTTTGAAATATTAAGGTATTTCAGATAGTGCCTCATACTGTTTTCTTAAATGACCGAGAAAATTACAGTGAAGAAAAATCTGCTGCAAGGTAAGAATATAAATGGTTGGAAAACTGTACTCGGCTGCTATTCATTGCACACAGTAGTACAAGAAAAAATGTTGTGCATGTTTGCATAGGTATTTGTCTTTACTTCACTATTGTTTAATACATTTATCATAACAAAAAATAGAGTACACTATTCAATTTGCAGATCACTTCAGACTGCACTAGGCTTTGGAGACCACATTAAAATTCAAAGAGACTTGAGAAACTGAAGTTGTTTATCTTCCAAAACAACTGCAAACTGAATGTTTGCTGACAGTAATGCACTTTTAGCTTAAAAGAATATGAAAGATTGCTGTTGTCTTCACTTAAAAACTACATCCTGATAGTCATGCTGCACATATGAATATTGGGGGCAAATAAGAAAATTGCCCAAAAGTTTACCATAATGATTCTATTACTCGGTATTTTCTTCAGTCCCCTTCTTTAGATTATCAGAAATAATAAGCCTTGTCTTTTTAGGTTTTCTAGGTAGCCGTGCTTTGTACTGCCCAAGTAACTTATGCTGGACAGGTAACACATGTTCTGACCATCACAGTATCCTAATTACTGACCTTCTTTTTTAATTATGCCTTCTTATTAGTTATGTCCTGTAGCAATCAAACTGCCAAGCTCAGGTTATAAAAAAAAAACCAAAAAATATTTCAGTCCTTATTTATACATTTGAAGCTACAAACAAAGTTGTGTCTTGATTTTACATCTAAATTTAATTTATATGTAACCTTGTGGAACTGCTAAAACATACTGGAATAAATTGGAAAAAAAATAGACTTCTCATTAGAAGCATTTTTTGAAAACCAGAAAAGTATCTGTCTGTTATAATTCACTCAACTTTGAGGAGAAAGTTGAAGGATGAAGGGGAGAAGAGAAAGAGAGTGAGAGATGAAGTAGAAAGATCTCACTACCACATAGATTTTTGCAGCATCCTGCTGGTCCTTCACCCTGGTCTTCCATGGTGGGGTCCCAGAGTCGTTCTTCTGGAAGTAACACTTTTGTACAGTCCAAGTCCCAGGCATCCACAGGGCAGAGATGCTGTTCTCACAGCCTGGGTTGGCATGTGTATCTTTTCCCACAGTTTGCGACTATATAAATTTTTTTTGTCTGGATAAGTCTTATCTCTAATTCCCATAGTCTGCTCACTACGGTGTGCTAATTGCAAGTCTTCACCTTTGTTAGACATGGAATTAAGGCCTTCCTGTTTTGCCACCTGTGCTTATCTCAAGTTCCTGATGTGGTGGCTTACTTATGGGAAATTTCTTCTTTGACAGTGTTTTGAGAAATTCAACTGCATTCTTTAAGTCCTCCCAATATTCTACCTCTGAAAAAACCTGTGGGCAAGGGATTAAAAATATGGCATAATTTGCCTGGTAAAACCAGAGAAAACACGGTAGAAAAACAATTCTGCAAAGAGAAATAATTATAATTATGTGAAACTTCAGGTATATACTGATGTAAAACATCTTTTAGAGTGTCCATAACCATAGAATCAAATTTTTCTGCTTTTCTACTACGTACTTAAAACCAGGAAATTTCACGCAATTTGTGATATTTAATTGTTATGTTAACAGTTATTACTGTACATGTCATGACATTTGGATGGAAAACTATCCTCTCAAGTTGTTCAAACAATTGCAGTACTCTCATCTGAATCACAAAGCATTTTTTCAAGGGAAAAAAACCCCAACAGTATATACTTTGAGACACTCAGTTCAAATGAAAGTGTGAATAAGCAGATTAAAAAAAAAAACAAAAACAAACATTCTCAAATATTTGATTTTTTAATTTGGTCAGACACTGAATGTAAACAATTGAAAGACCATTTGTACACATAATCATAGACAAAGCCCCATCTTTCCTTTTCAAAAGGAAGGACAAGAGAAGCAGGCAAGAGCTTATTTTATTGCCTTATACTTAGTGCTAAAAAATTCTTTTAAAGAAATAATATATTTCTGAAAAAAATACTGTAACTTCTTGCTTGCTTCTTTTTAATGCATCATCTGATTGTGATACAAGCTGAGAAAGAATGAAATGCATTGTAAATAAAGATTTCATTGTCATTAATAGTTACCTTAAAATTAAAATAGCAGTCAGAGATCTCCAAGAGCATAACTATATGTGCATTTTCTTGTTAGGATTCCCAGAAATAGCATGAAGTCAGAAGTTGTCTTCAGTCGAAAGTGTCAAACATCCACTATTTCTTGAAAACAACACAAAAAAAATCTGTAACTATGCAATATAAAACTTTAAACTACTCTTACTCATATGATGACAAGGCACTTGATACAAGCAACAAATATCTTGACTGTAACTAGAAAGTTTAATTACCATGGAGAAAAAAACAGTAACTTCTTAATCTGGAAATATACAATTTTTCAGAGTCTGGGAATCTGTCTACTGACACCAGAAAATATGGGCAGTATAAGGTACTAAAATTTTGATGCTAAATAATAACTCAAGCAAGAGAATATACCTCTGTGAGGACAGGGGTCTTACATACCATGAGAGATGGGGAAAATAGGGAAGTGGTTCTCCCAGTAGTGTGTGTGTGTGTATTATATTTTCCTATAAAATAAAATAACAAAGAAAATCATAAGTCAGATTTATTTTAAAAACTCTCAAAATTTCTTTTAAAACAATCTGTTCACAGAAGGTCATTACAAAATATCTCATAAGGATTTTCAGTGGCAAAACTCCCCCAAAATCATATTCTTTTAACTTCAAAAGAACCTGTACACTGAAATAGAAGCATCATAAAGTCATTCCTAGAACAGTAAACAAAATCTTCCTGTGCCTGTTCTCTGCTCTGTTCAGCCTCTGGACCCAGGCCAAATGGCATGGCACAGTTTACCTCCATATGGCTAAATGCTCTTACCTTCCAAAATGCTGGCTGTACTCAAAGTGCCTACTGAGGATGTTCCCTGACTTATGCTACCTTCTGAATGAGGTTGAAAGATGTTGCTTTGTACAACCAAAATCCATTTTAAGACTGTGATGCCTTATCAGTATTGACCATCTTATGCCAGTTACATTGGCTCTGTTTAATTTAATTAAGTTAATTAAGTCTAATATAATTTACTACTACATGTGTAGTTGTAAAATTCTAGCAATTCCCTTTTTATAGACCCTATTTTGCAAACCATCAGTGTCTCTATTACTGTGATTTGGCAACATATATTTGAAAGCTTTTAATTCAGCTTAAAAAATAAACTGAATAAAAGATCAGCGGGAAACTGCATAATTTTTGAACAGAACATGAAAGCAAACCAGTTCTAAGAAGATTCTGAGTCACAGAAAAATGACAGCAACTATTATTGAATCTAGCGAAGAAAAAACATCTTATTTTCTTTGCATCACCAGTATTTCCACAGAGATTGATGTCATTCATAGAAACACCACTAGAAGTGTTAGTTTTAGATCAAAACAGAGCAAAATAGTGATTTTTACAAGATATTCTACCACTTATAATATATAATAACAGCATCTACGTGAATCAGCAAGTGGTATGGATGACTGGCCTCCAAATGCTAAGGTCTTAAGGATATTATGTGGAGTATGGCATGAATATGGCATAGGAGCAGAAAGGTGTATGCTCTGCCAAACCTGTAGTAGATGGAGTTCAGCTGTTTCTCTTGATGATAACTTCGGAGAGAATGCATGACACTTTCTTCAAATAAGGGTGATTTATAGCCAGCTTGGGAACTGTGGGTAAAAACTATGTGTTTCACAAGAGAACTGATTCCTGTTATAACCAGAGAAATTGTGGGAAATCATTTAGGAATTTAAGAACCTTAATATTCTTTAACTTCCCTACTTTTTGAATATAATTGGTATAATAATTTCATTTTCTCTAGCCTTCATTTACTTGTGAATCTTTATCCATGGCAAATCCTATAGCATTTACACTTCTTAAGTGAAATTCTCTGACCATTTAAAAACTGCTTTAAGGTATGTTTATACAACTGCTTGTGATCACGATGAAATGGATTAAGAAATGACTGCCCCTCAAGCTTATATAAGATAAGTGACTGCTCTTCTAGGCTCCTGCAATGCAGAATAAAATGTATCTGTTCAAGTCACCACTAGGGGTAATTCATATATCTTTTTTTTTATCCAGCATTACTAAGGAGGCACTCAACAACAACTGTGGAGAAGCAATTTATTTTTTACCACCTGAAATAAATGCAGCTGGTCATGTCACTACACTTTCAGAAACCTAGCTTGTGCTGTGCTAGCTCACTTTTAATTTTGAGAAAAGGCACCAT
Source organism: Callaeas wilsoni (assembly GCA_013398955.1). NCBI lineage: Eukaryota > Metazoa > Chordata > Aves > Passeriformes > Callaeidae > Callaeas > Callaeas wilsoni. The sequence continues at coordinate 270,309 of VWPU01006666.1, forward strand.
TAAGCTTTTTAACTTCTTGAAGGCAAAATCATTCTCAAAAGTTCAATCTCAGTTGAAAACTCACTATGAAAAACTATACATAAGTGCTGACAAGTGAATCAGCTCTGGTTTACTTTTTGTCTGGTTTTGTTATTCCTTCCTTGCCATTAGAAAATAGTCATAGTAAATAAGTGTAGGCATATCTATAGTATTTTAAATATGACTTTGCATACTATTATGGGAGGAAAATCAACTAAACAACTTGACTCAGAGGAATGCCTCAGCATTATGTGTATACATTATAAACAACGTAAGAGTTTAGTTTCCCCCTACTACCATCTATTCCCAGTGTTTCTCAGTTTACTCATCAAAACAGACAATCTGCATATCATAAAAATTGTTCAAAGGCTTTGTAGACACCAAAAGTTTAAACAATAATTCTAAAGCATTACTTATTTGCTTGAATCAATCAGCACACTGGCATTTTCTGCACTGTTTTGATCTCTCAATGGATGTCCTGTCCCATCAATTTCTTTCTCCACTTTATTTAGCTTGAGTATTCCATAGTTCTGTTTCACAGCATCTTTTTAACACCCTCTAGCTTCTGAATGTATAATTAACCACCCACAAAATAAGCATCTTTATAGCTGAAGTGCATTTTCATTCGTGTGAGAATTCCCACACTGAAGTGAGAATTGTTGTGAAACTATTCATTCTAGTACTATCCTTACCCAAAACACAGTGCTGTCTCTTTTTTTCTTTTTTGTGCTTATTCTCATCAAAATTCAGTGTCTTCTGGATTAAAATATGTGACAGGATAAAATTCAGTAACAAAACTGTGCCTTATTCTTTTAATTTGCTGAGAGGTATATCCCTTTTCTTATTCCCCAGTACACATATAAGCTGATCACCCTCAGACTCACTTGCTGTATCTTTTGACTTTATGTAATGCAGAGACTCACGTAGACTAAGACTACTCTTAACCCGAAGGGGTTTCTTTGCATGATGGCTCCTCTGTTGCTTGTTTTATCAATCAGTAACTGCAACTACAGCTCAACTTCAGTCTTAATCCACCAGTTCTCCCTGGGGTGCAACATGCAAATAGCTTGACATAAATCATGTGCCTAAAAATAAACAGTACTCCAAACCTTTGCAATGGAAAAGAGGAAAAGCGAGGGTTAATAAAATCTGACTCATTTGGATACCTACTTTAAGCTTCTTTCTTTGGAAGTGCTTTTTACTACTTGAAAGATTTATTAAAAGGATATATATCCCTAGGCCATTTTTCCTACAAAACATGAGCATGAGACTTCCTTAGGGACATGACTATGTGAATTTATTTCATTTGAAGAGCATTAGTAAGGCAAAAACACAAAGAGAAAGTGTCAGGAATCTGACTCATAACAGGAACATAAAGATTAACCACTTTCATCTGTTTGCCTGACTAATAGATAAAGAAAAAAGAGCTATGAATACTTTCAAGCAAAGTCTGTAAAGTTATTCAAGATTTGAGTGGCAATGAATAATCCAGGGAAACTACATCGGGGGTGGAAGTTAAGAAATGCTGTTTAATAAACAAAAATACAATGTGATACACAGTGTGCAACCAACAGACAGGAAAGTTTACCTGTGATCATTATTATTTTGGCTATACTTCATGGAACATAAGGTACGGATGGAAGGCTGAAAGACATCAAAATTGTTTCCCTTTGACAACTTAAAAGACAAGTGTAATTTCATAGTTCTGTTCATATGTCTATGTCAATCCCATATGAGTAGGCTAAGACATATTTGACTAGTAAGCTAATTTTTTTAGTGTAATTCCTATGAGTAAGGTCCGTAGAACTCCAGTCGAGAACCATTTTTTCTTCTTCTGGATGGAGAAGCAAGTCTAGACAAATTATAGAGTTAAGTTAATCTTTTTATGTACCAGAAGTTTCAACTGAAACTCAAACACATTTTGTGTTCTTCTCATGCGATAATCTAGAATATGTTCCTTGCCTCCCTGGCATATGTCAAAAGCATTCGCTAGGAAATATGAAGATAAGAAACTGTGAAAACCTAACTAAACCAACCTGTTTAATTATTTTACGTCATGCTCAAGAAATCAATTTATTAATTAACTATAAATACTGACAATGACTGATTCTTCAATGTAGCTTTTTTTGGGAGTAGCTCTTGTTTACTGTACATTGACAAAATAATTTTGACTGTGATATGAACTAAGATAATCGAGACAGTTTTCCAGATTTCATTTTATGATACTCAAGTGTTCATACATCTTCATGCAGGATAAAGCAGGCATACAGGCCAAATTAATGTCTCTCTTACTGCAAAAATTATTTATGTAGTAAAATATGAAAGAATCAAGTAATACTAAGAAGTATGTAAATGCCTCTACATGATGTATTGAAGAGCTGAGATTTTAGTTATTAAAAAAAAATTCAAGACTTAATTTCAGTTACTGACATAAATGAAATAAAAACATATAGGTAAACAAATAACCTTTTTTCCTTATAATTGCTTGATAGCTTGTACTGGATGGATGGGTGATAAAAAACCTAAATAATTTTCTTGGGTGACACTATAATATATATTCATTGAGTGACCTCTGAAGTATATTTAGAAAATATATTTTGTTGGAATGTACTGTCATTTATATTTATCTATTTAGGTGAAGTAAAGATAGAATATCTAACCTATCAATTGTTCTCATCAAATGATCAATTTAAATATTAATGCAGATTTTAAAAAGACTCAGATTTATAACATGGCAAGGAAATTATGCAATTCTCTTCAAATCACAATATCTGAATTGGCCTGATAGTTAAGAAGTATTAAACACAGAAGAGATAGCATTTTGTCTATCTGTATATTCACTGATTAAAGCTATTTTATATGTAGATACTCCCATCTTTTAGAGCGTGTAACTAGACACTAAGTAGCCAGCAGTCACTATAGGTGATTTCATACATTTCATCATAAGAGATGCATTTCTAGACTCTCAGAAATTATTGAAGTTTCATCTGTCCTATTCTAGATGAAGATTTCTAGGCATTTCTTGCAGCTGCTCTCCTAAGCAGCACACACTCAGATCAGTTCCTGGATAAAAATGAACTGTCTCTTCTGTTTGGTTTAGAATGGTTTTTGTGTCTTTCTTATCACTAAATACTGAGAAAAAAGTTGAGGCACCAGGGATTTTTCAGTCCAGCTGTTGTGGCATAAATCAATATTTAAAATGCACAGTGGCAATTTTTGTTCCTTTGAAAGTAGGACTTGGTGCCCTGAATTCTTGTACTGTTAAATACAAGACTTTATCAGTGTTAAACACAAACCTTAATATTGGTTTGTATCCAGAAGCACTACTTCACTGATAAACTAAACAAAACAGTAATATACTTCAGTCATGAAGTAAATATAACAGTAATAAAAGTTTTAATTTGCGTTTGATTTTTGTGCTTCCCTGGAGGAATTTTCAAGCTATAATATTTTATGAATGAGGAGTTAAAACATTCCAGCTTGAGGGAAATAATTCCTTCAATCTTATTTCTCAGTTTCACAAAGAGAATAACAAACTTTTGAGAGCTCATGAGTGCATGGGTAAAGCTGGCCAATGCAAAGATTACTGGATGAAAATACAATCTATTTCATCATTTTCCTACGGATAAATCTTCTTCAAATAAATTACTTAGTAAGGTACAGGCAAATTGCAGGTATTCTGTGTATCATCTTATTGCCACCAACTTTTCACGCATGGGGTTTATGAGCCAGCAGGAGCAATTTCACTGCCATATCCCTCTCCTACATTTCACCATAAAGCTTTTAATTCTGTAATTATGTTCCCGATGCAGTGTACTCTGTGACACCCCTCCCAAGTGGGCAGATGCTCCTAAGCAGATCTCTCATGTTGAGAAAGGAACCTCCCTTGGGTTTAGCACTGTCAGACTGCATTAAGAGCAGGTATGAAAGGTAGGAAGCAGATGTGTCGTGCTATTTCTGTTTGACACACTGTCCCTCTAGCCAATGTTTTCTACTGGTACAGCAACACTGAGCCAACAGGCTAATGAATGGAGCCTGCAGAATACATCGTTAACCTGTAACCTCATCCAGTCTGCATCCAGTCTATTAAGTCTGTATTCCTGATTCACATTTTTGTGTTTACTAATGCTGATGCATTTGTTGTACTTTATTTTGCTCCCAGTAATATACAGCTGTCTCAGAATCAAAATACCAAGATGAGGAGACCTGCACTGGAGGAAGAAGAGGAGGAGGCTGTGAGGGGCACTTAGTGACCTGCCGACTTACTTGCACAAGGAAGCCTGAAGCATCTCTTTTTCTCTCTGTCTCTTCACACTGACGGCCCCAGAGCACATCTGCGTCACATGCAAGGGAGGGGGCGGCTTGGTGAGAGGCGCCGAGATAGACAGAAAATTGTATACTGAGGACCTTGACAGCCTAACGGGCGGGATTTTTTTTTTTTTTCTCCCTCCTACGTACAGTGCATATAAAGGAGCCCCGATTTCTTTCTGTGCCACCTCTCAGGCTTTGCCATCCCAGATAACGGCAGGCATAGGACTCCCCAGAGAAACGGGATGGGAAGGCGGGAGGTGGAGAGAGGCTTCCAGGTGACTTTTCCTTCTCTGTCTGCACTCGGTCACGGAGCTCTAAGAGACTGAGAAGTGCCACCTGCCTCCCGCGGTGGCTGCTGCCGCCGCCGCCGCTCCTCTCCGGGCTGTAGCTCGGTCCCCCGTTAATCAGATTAGCGCGTCGTCGCAGCCTCCCTCACCCGCTCGTCCCTCGCAAGTGTCCGTCTCCCCTGAGAGATGTCTCTCATTTCTGCCTTTCTCTCCTCCCCTTTCCACTGATCACCGAGCAGTTCTCGTCAGCTCCGGGCATCTCTCCCTCTCTCTTTCTCCCTTTCCTGCTGGATGTTTCTACCTCCTCTTGGCTCTGTGCACCGCTCCATCCATCCTCTCTCTCCGCACTGGTGTGTGCGCGCATCTCTCTCCGCCCGGTGGCTGCCACCCCTCGCCCTACGAGCCCAGCGCTGCCCGGAGGAGCCGCCGCCGCCGCTGCCGGAGCGGGGCCGCCCCCCGCTGCC